>JAZGTJ010005548.1:0-27223 GCA_036877575.1 Botia almorhae | reverse complement strand
TTTGTGTACAAACATACATTGGAGACTGAAGTGTTAGCAAGTTTTCATTTTATTCATGTCATTGTATTAGCAGCTTTTCATTTCACACATTTTTTGTTTTTTTTATAAATAAAACAGACTTGTGTTTTCATATAATGTGAATGTGTGTCTTTAATATTTGCAGGTCAGTCAATGCGTGGGGTGTTTTGTATTTATTCAGGCATTTCTGAAGGTTTCCATGTCACACTAAGGTTTGGCCTGCCTTGGATCTGAGCTACTCAGAGTAAAAAAATGCAAATGTGCCAGGCCTCACAGGTAATAGGTGGTTTGCACAACAAAAGCAGAAGAATCGAGCTGAATGAGTGTGAAAATCTCAGCAGGGGTGATTCACACCTCAGGACTTTCACCAAAAATAAAAAAGTCATTAATTCTAGTGTTAATGTTGTGCAGTCTAGACTAATACTGACCCCTGGCTGTGTGGAAGCAGAATCGTGCAAATGCAAACATTTTCAGTTACAGATGCCATTGCAGAAATACACTAGTAGCAGTCAGTCTTTTATTATTTATGTTTTAATGAGCAAATATCCTGTTAAAGGGATGTTAACAAGATCACTTCTTAAAGTATATAATTTGGCTGGTCATGACATCTCGGTATGTCAAACCCCATTTTACATGCTTCATGTAAAATCAGAGTGTACATAATTTTAAACATATTTCTTGAAAGTATTTCTTGGTGCAAAACTTTATGGGGGAAAGTACTGAGAGCACCTTTAATGCTTATCAGAAAAATATATGTATTCTAAAACTAAAACTCTAAAAGAACCTCCTGGACTTTTCTGTAAGCCTATGTTAGATTTTATATTAAAGGCTGCTTTAGGATCAGGTGAGTTGACTAAGGTTGTTATTTTTCAATAGATTCCACAGAACCTTCCCTGTTCCGTGACTCTACAGCCAGGCCCAGAGGACACAGGAAAGGTAATGACACACACAAACATGTAACACCAGTTGCATGTTAACCTCTCTTGTTTTGTCCTAGTGGTAATTTTTCTGTGTTTATTTGACCTGTAGGCGTGTGGTGTTGACTTTGAAGTCAGGGCATTCTGTGCCAAAACTGTTGATGAGAAGACTCACAAACGGTAAAGTTTTGTTCCTTATTAGTTTAGGTTATTTCAAGCAATTTATATATTTTGAGTGTCCACTTAATGTACTACTCTGTTAACACAGGATTTTTTTCTTGTGTTTAAAATGTAACTAGAGCAGTTTGTGAACACACTTTGTTGGCCTGAGAAGCCTAGTGTAAAAGTTTAAAATAGTATAAACCGCTTAAAGAAATTAAAATTGTAGTAGTTTATAAAGCTTACAAGTTTAAGGATACACAGACAGACAGACTCACTAGTCAACAAAATTTGGAATATTTAAAATTGTTTAGTGCTTTTTAAATATTGTCTCTTGTGCCTAAAAAGACTAATAATTTAAACAAAAAATCAAATATTACAATTTAAAATAGCTACATATTTTCAAATGCAGTTTATTACCATTATATCATGTACAAACACACATATGATAATGATTTATAAAGGATGTGACAGAAAATTTAAAATGAATCTAATAGGAGTTAAAGTTCAGTAAATTTAAACACAAACGTCAGCCTCTTGGCCCATCTGAACATTCCCTTAATGTATGTCTTAAGGGATTTTTTGGAAATGTCACATGCCAGTTTTAGGAAAACCGTCCGATCCCTTAGAAAACAACACACTTCCTTGGAATGCCTTGAAGGTCTGTGGAAAGTTGGCAGATTGTAGCTTAAAAGCTCTAGGGGTCCAAATCAGAAATTATGATTAAGCATGTTTTAGCATTATGCTTACACATTTTATCATCAATTAACATGATGATAATGTGTTTTAGCATGATGCTAATGTATTTTACATTAATTAGTGTGATGCTAGCACATTTTAGCATGATGTTAACATATTTAAACATAATTTAACATGATGTTACCATGTTTTAATATGATAACACATTTTAGTATGATGTTAGCATATTTTATCATGATGCTAGTATGTTTTAACATGACGTTAGCACATTTTATAATGATGCTAACACGTTTGGTATCTTTTATCATGATGCTAACATTTTATCATGATACTAATACATATCAGCATGAAGCTATAACATTTTAAAATGATGATATTGCTTTTTAACACCAATTAACATGATGTTAGCAGATTATAGCATTATGTTAGCACATTTAACAGGATGTTAACATGATAGCATGACTTAGCATGATGCTAGCTTGACGCTTGGCAATTTAGCATGATGCTAGCTTGACGCCTGCACATTCTGATAGCATAAAATGATAGCATCATGCTGCCATCACGGTTTAGCATGATAGATAGACAGAAATATGGCTTATTCACGGTGCTATGCAAGTGCTCTAAATCGTTGTTAGGAAGTTGCCAGGGCAATACCTAAAGTCTACTGACAACCCGAGTGAAATAAGTCCACCCACATCTGTGCAATGTAATAATGCTTTGCAAGCACCACTAATAAGAATAATAGGTTTTAATTAAAGAACATTATGCTGGCTTTCTCAAGCGAACCTAATAAAACAGAAGTGTGAATGAACTGTGCTGAATTAGGTGTTTTTCATTACCCATTAACAAAAGCTAGACGGAGCACAACTAAATGAAATGAAACGGGTGTCCTAAGATGTGAGAATGTGTTTAAAGTTTAACTGTTTTAAACTGAACAGTCTCAAAAACAGAGCACTGATGGTACAACATGCAAAAACACAGATGTATGAGGTGCACATGGTGTAGCGCATGTTTACATATGTATTGCTTTTTTTTAGTATTCTTCGCAATGACACTGAAGTTGTATCTAACTGAGCTCTTCTTAATAGAAACTCTGTGCGGTTGGTCATCCGTAAGGTGCAGTATGCTCCAGAGAAACCTGGTCCTCAGCCAATGGTGGAGACCACACGCAGCTTCCTTATGTCTGATCGCTCCCTTCACCTTGAGGCCTCGCTAGATAGAGAGGTGCAAACATACATCCACCTACTGCACTCCTATACTATTAAAATTGGTTTGAGAAATTAGCCTCCAATGCCAGATTTGGCATTATCAACGATATAGCCAGGATATTATTTAGTATTACATTGGGGTTTTTTGACTGGAAGATAAAAGTAATATACTTTTAGGATGCCTTGAGGGTAATTTATGGGCAAAATATAATTTTTCTGTAAATATTCCTTTAATGTTTCAAGTATAAGAGCCATTGTCATTTGTTTATACTATTTTGCACTATTTTTAAAGTTAATGCTGTGCAAAAAAAAGGTATTTTCGTTCTTCTCAGCTCTACTACCATGGTGAACCTATCAGTGTGAACGTCCATGTCACCAACAACTCAACCAAAACAGTCAAACGAGTTAAAATTTCTGGTGAGGTGAACATTGAAATGCTTTCATCATTTTAAAAGTACAATGCTTTACATTCTTTAAGTATAAACAAAGAACTTTTTAGTAGTTGTTTTGCTTGTGCGCTTTTGTTTTTTAGTATAAAAATGGTTTAAGTTCTTTCAGAATTTATACCATCAACAAACTCAAAACCTTTAGCTTTCCATTTGGCCATTTTCTTTCCTGTTGTTCTGTTCCCACAATTTAATCTTGTGCTGTCAACGTAACAGATTGTTTAGTTAACAAAGATAGTTCCTGCATTTGATAATTTATCAGAGACAAAAGGTGACAGTATCTGACTAGCTTGCACATTCGTGTTGTGGTTATTGTTTTTGTCTCAAAGTAATGCAAACATTGTTTAGAAAAAAATGTTTGTGACTTAATTGTAGGAATTGACACGATCATAAAAAAGTGGTCTCAGTCTGATGTATAATTAGAGCAGAGGGGTTAAAAATGAAAGCACGTCACCAGAAAAGAAAAAACTTTTGTAAGGTGGATAACCTTTTAATAAGGTTTTAACAGAATAACATACTAGAAAACAAAAGTTGCATGTAGGATCAGTTTTGACTTTGTTGACTTTAAAGATATGCAGTTTGTACTTTTGTGAACTGTGATTGCGATGTGTTTATATTTATACTTGTGATCTGTTCTCTCAGGTTCATGAGTGAAATTTCCCCAGTTCCTTCTAGAGTTTTGTGTAAATGTTAGCTGCATTGTGGGTTGTTATATGTGTGTTTAGTCTGTGTATGCTTCTACCCTGACCCAGTAACCCCGCTATATGTCCCTGCTCTCTCCCCACAGTGCGACAGTATGCTGATATCTGTCTGTTCAGCACTGCACAGTACAAATGTCCTGTGGCTCAGGTAGAGGCAGAGTGAGTAGCCCTCTGACCCTTTTCATCTCTGTCTTTTCTGGGCCTCCCTTTACCTCCCCCATATTTTGCCACTCTTCTTTTTGTTATCCTTAATTTTGTTTAACTTATTTGTGTTCTGTTTTTGTGTTGAGTTATTTGCTTTTTTAAGGGTTTTCTGCTTTTAGATTTGTAATCTTTCCCTGCTCAATCTTTATTCCATAATGTATTTGTGAGATGTGTAGTGAAAACTCCTATTTCGAAGGAAACAAAATCTTACATTTGTTCAGAATAGATTTAAACCAGAGATGGGTCACAATCGTCTATTTAGTGTTCATTAATGAGGTTGACTAGTTCTAGGGGTCCAAATCAGAATATCATAAATCTAAATTTTCTCTATATATTAATTGTGCCGTTGCTATAATTAGCTAGCAGCATGCTGTTCCTTAACCTCTCTGATGTACAGAAAATTTCCCTAAGGAAACATGTCAGATTGGTAACAGAACCTAACTAATTACACAGGGATTCTTTAAAACTAATAGTTGACTAGACAATTTAATATGTATTTTTACACATCCCTCCTTTACTAAGAGTTTATTACCATACCAAATTCTGTTTGGTTCTTAGCTCGTCAGTCTGTATTGGGTTCTTTTTAAGATCAATTTTCAAGTTGACTTCCTCTCAGATAACAATTTTAAAAAGTTAATCAAACTAAAGATCCTTTTTTACATTTTGCTACCTTTTCTGTTATTTTGACTTTCTGTTTTCTCACCATATGTTTCCATTATCACTAATTATGACTCAGGAAAGACATGGTTTGTACCCTAATAAGCCAAATTTGACTTATCTCCAAATTAATTCTTTTATTGAAATTTTTTAACCCAATTCCAACACACATTTGTAATACATTTGTATGTTTAATGATGCATTAAGCACAAGGCTTACTCTGACTTGTTTTGGCCATCTGCAGTGATCAGGTGTCACCCAGCTCCACATTCTGTAAGGTGTATACACTTACCCCAACGCTGAGTAATAACAGAGAGAAGAGAGGCCTTGCTCTAGATGGACAGCTCAAGCATGAGGACACTAACCTGGCCTCCAGTACCATGTAAGTGGTCCTCAGCTCATGTGTTCAGAGAAGAGGCAAAGCATATTAAGATTAAGTAAATTTGAGTTAACACTTAAGTTGTTAAAAAGGCAAAATTAGTTGTTAATGCCCATGTGTGCGTTAATCCTCTAAAACGGGGTGGCAAGCGCTGCTCCTGGAGGGCCCTGTCCTGCTGTATTCAGTTCCAGCTCTGCCTTGACACACCTTCCTATAATTTTCAACTGGTCCTTAAGGCCCTGTTTAGATGTTTTTGATTCACTCTGGCATGATGGTGGCCCTTTAGGGGTGGGGTTTGATCCAGCAGAACCACTGTGCTGATCTGAGGTATTTGTCTTGATTCTAGTTAATGCTGTGTATGTTAAGCTTGTGTTTCTCTGTACTGACAGAGTGAAGGATGTTTCCAACAAGGAGGTCCTGGGAATCTTAGTGTCCTACAGAGTTAAAGTGAAGCTGGTGGTGTCTCGTGGAGGGTAAGTGAATCTTCTACTGTATAAGTAGTGGAGACTTTAGATTTAAACGCACAGAATATCGCAATCCTGAATCCAACTTTCCTCTTGTTAGTGATGTGTCTGTGGAGTTGCCTTTTGTCTTGATGCACCCTAAGCCCTCCGAACAGTCCAACTCTAGACCACAGTCAGGTAATTGCAACCTAATTGTAACCCGTGCTGGTAAAATGAGTCACAATAAGCAAATTTTCAAAAATAAGTTCTTGTTATTTTCACATTTTCTTTTAAAATGATGAATGATTTATTGGAATGTGACAAAAAATAAATAAGCTACATCTGTTTGAAGCCAGTCATCACCAGTCATCACGAAGAGATCAGAAAAAACAGGATTTTTCATGCATTATTAAATTAAGAAAGATTTAAAATGGCACACCTCTTAGAAAACATACAAATAAAGATAATTTTAGATGTTTAACTGCTATTTGGAGAATCACTAGATGAAGGCTTAATGAATTCATATTTTTGAAAACCTCAGATTAGACAAAACACTGTCATTTTTCACTTGTTTTGCCTATATCGCATAAATAACCTGTGTGCATTCTGTCACGATTACCAGCTGGAGTGCCCTTCACATCCACTAGAGGGTACTCCTCTGACTATTGCCATTTTATCATAAACTGCATTTTCCATTTTACAAACACGGGTCACAATTCATATGTAGTGTGTGTGTTTATCTGTATATGTGTATTGCGTGTAATATGACTTAAACATAACTCAAAGAAATAAAGAACAGTAATGAGTCAGAACTACTGTGCATTACATTGTATAACTATGCAATAAATATTGTTAGTATAATGTAAGTTAAAAACATATCCTCCTATTATTTGTATGATATAAATAAACCTTGTATGGCATGTTTATTTTGTTAAAGGACCCTTGCTAATGTAGGTACAGCCTTTCATGGTTGTTTTTAAGTCTTTTAATTTAAATCATCTTTCCTGTCAGTGCAGTATCTGTCATAGTAATTCATGTAGGTTAATCAGTAAGATTTATGTTTTTGTTTTCAACAGCTGTGCCAGAGACTGATGTCCCTGTGGATGCCAACCTCATTGAGTTTGAAACAAAGTCAGTTGGCTGTTCATGGCTTTGATAGTATGAGCTTATGTGTATTCACATAACATTAACATTTTATTTTCTCTTTTCTTTGTCTCTTTAGTAACTTCTCACAGGATGATGACTTTGTGTTTGAGGACTTTGCAAGGCTCAGGCTGAAGGGAATGAAAGATGAAGACGACGACCACTTCTGCTAACCCCCCCTCCATGCACATGCACATGCCCATGCATACATGACACCATGAAGACGGAAGGCAGCAGGAAAGGAAGTGGAAAGGGTGTCAGTCCGCCAGTACGCCAGTACTATGCTCCACTGAGCCCATCTGACAGAGCAGAGTACTTACTGATTGTTCAGAGCCTTCTGTCTTTCTTTCCCTCATCCGTTCTTTCTTTTCTTTTGCCTCTCTGCCTCACCATTTTGGCATCTGTAATGTGGTCCTTACACTGACCACTGTTTCTCTGGTCATATGAACCACTTCACTCTGGTGTTTATATGTTGCATAGAAGTACATGGAGGGAAACAGAAGGAGAAACTGATTATAGACGAGTCATCTAGACATCAATGTATGGGATTGTTGGTGAGCATAGGGTCCATTGATTCAGGGGTGTTTTTTCCTTGTCAGTATATTCCCACTTATATATTTACTGGGCACTACTAGCTATGTAATGAAAATATATGTTCCATGTTATTTCGTTTTACAGCACACACACTGTTCACAAAACCATAGGGAACTTAAGTCTGGTGTCATTTCATTAAAATTTTCTGAGCCGTAATCCAATCCATCCATACTTGCTCAGCAGATATTATGTTGTATAGTTGTCAAATGTATACTGATCATAAATTTGTAGTAACACTTCTGTGCACTTGGTCTAGTGTGCACAATACTCAGATAATTAACAATGTGTCTTTTAGCAGAAGAGTACATGGCAAAGCGCTTTGGGACAAAAGCGTCTGATTTTCTTATTGTAAATTTTAGCATCTATTCCACATGTTGAGGTATAGAATGTGTAAACACTGCTAGTCTTCTATGCGAAATTAGCTTGTAGATGAAACAAGAGGCCAGAAACCGACTGATAATTTCTGTATGTGACAAACAAAATGTAATTTGCCTGCCAAATGTTATTTGCCAAAATGTAATGATACAATTTTGCTTGTAAATTAAGCTTAAAGATGACATGCTCATTCCTTGTTTTATTTCACAGAATTGGTTGATGTAGCCATTGGACTGCCAGAAATATTCTAATGATAATTTTAAAATCTCTAAAATTTATAGCACAATTTCCAGGAAATGGAAATTTATTTTCAAGCCTTTCTTTGACATTCTGCATAGTTTACTACTGAACGGTGTCAAAATTATTTATCACAATGTGTTAAAGGAAGTAATATTTTGTAGAGAACAAAATGGAGCTTCCATCAAAGGACAAAAAGCTACATCTTAAAGATTTGCTTTGTTTAAAGTGCCCAAACAATCATGCCCATAAGCATACTTGCATTAGACTTTATGTGCCCTAATAAAAGTTGTAAAGGTCTGTTTCTTTGTTTGTAAAACCACAAATCCTAGTAATCTGAGATGGTTTGTAATTATTTAAAGGGTGTTTTGAATGAGAATGTAATCAATTGCCTTAGATCAGATAACTAGAACAATTACAGCCCTGAGGACTATCACATACCGCTAGAGATTCAGTAGATACAGAGATGTGCAACTTCCCAGTAACCTACAAACATCAGTAGTGACATAAGAACCTCCCTTTATAAGCATAACAGAGAATTGCTAAAGGGGTATTGTTATCTGTTTTACAATTTCAAAAACCAGGACATTTTTTTATTTTAAAAGTGAATTTTTATGACTGCTTCAGAAGGAACCTACTGAAAATGTACATGTTGTATATTTTGTAATTGTCTATGAATATTGTACACATTAATGTCAGAAGTCTGTTCAGTAAATGTTGGGGGTTTTGCTTTCAGGCTAGTGATTAGCATAATGTGCTTTGCGATACTCATTCAATGAGATATTCAAATTTAATGCAGATGTATACCCGTCAATTTCTACCTATCCAATTTTGATAAAAACCTTTTCACAGCACATACAGACTCTGCGATACAGTATATTCTTATTCTGTATGATTTTGCAAACAGCATTATGAACCGTTTATACAACTTTAGAGAAAGTGAGTTCTGCCCAGTATATCACTGTGCTTGGTGATGTAGGACTTGAGATTGGCACAGTACAATGGGAGACAACTGGGTCAGCGAATGTTTAAACCAGCTCTAGTACAGTTTTATGGCAAAGATCATCATGATTAATCATTGAGATATACAATATATTGGTTGCATACATGTATATAATAGAATTTATGTACACATTGACATGACAGAGGCTATTTCCACTAGGTGGTAAAAGCTTATTTTTAGTCCTGTAGTGGGTGCTGTGCTAGAAAACTGCATGCATTCTACATGTACTGGTTTTAAGAATGTTGTACTATTGTAAGAACGCATTCTCGCTACATCTCAATGAAAAATGTTGCTTTTTTGTGATCAGAATAGTGCCTGTTCTGTCTGCGAAGCAGACAAATGTAAGCTCTATTTGCATATTAATTTGGATCTAAGGAAACCACACACTTGTTGGTTTATAAAATATTGTGACCAAGGTCAGACATTTTTCAAAGATGATTTTAAAGCGACTATACTCACTACTAAAACTTGTTTTAAGCAAATAAATGTAAGCTACGAGTCAAACATTTGGACACGTTTTTATTTTTACTTAATCCAAACTATTAAAATGAAAACTGTCAGTATCTCTTTACTAATAGCCTGTATGAAGATTAAAATTTTGCACAATCTGAGCATTTTCTCAACCAACATGATGAGGCATGCACCTAATGCTTTTTAAACATTCTCATGTAGCCTACAGTATGCTTGCAAATATGCACTCGCAAATATAAAAAAACAAATTTTGCTAAGAGACTGCTGTTGAGAAGACACAAAAATCTTCTATGCGAAATTAGCTTGCAAATATAAAAACACAAATTTTGCTAAGAGACTGCTGTTGAGAAGACACAAGACATCTCTCTCAGCATTCCAGCATGTCGGCTGTCTGCTTGCTGTATTCGGGCCCATCAAGCCCCCAGACAAGCACTACGTTCTAGGCCTGGGCCTTGCTCACATGGAAGCAGAACTCACAGGACCAGTCTGTGAAGACCTCCCAGTGGCAACCTGGGCAGAGACTGTTATGCATCAGTGTTTGCTGAAAATATTGTGCATTTTTTCCATTTCCAAGAGAGACTGTGTTAACATCTTTTCAATTAAAAAATCACCAAAATCTGTTATTTATCAAGGGGTGCCTTAACTTTTGCATAAGACATATCATCATCATTAGGCATACACATCAGTCATAAGTCATTACAATGTTTGTGATCTAAGACATTACAAAATTTCAATTTAGCTGTTAAAAGCTGAAAGCCAAACAAAGAAAACATGGATATTTCTTATTTACTTTAGACAATATACAATATCACATAATATACACAGTATTTATCAATAAATAGTAATATTACACGTTTGAGTTTGAGAATTTAAATAAGTCCTACCTGTTGCAACATCCCCTGCTCTTAAAAAATAGCATCTTAATCACTATATGTATGTAGGTTTAACTAATCATAGAAAAACCTACATACAGTTTCCAACAAAGGTATTGTTTAATGTAAAACATGTTGATGATTAACGGACAAAGCTGTTGACTCTTTAAATCATACATCATTTCCTTACAAAATAAGTTTATGCAGCGTAGTGAAGTTTCTATATTGACATTCATTTAAAAGCAACAGCCTCTGGTCTCCCTTGAATCGCTTTCCTGCATTACATGTTTAAAAAAAATCCTTCTTATACTGTGTTGAAATACCTGAGACCTGTCTATATCTATGCACTTATTCACTGTTGCCTCTTATTGTAATTGAAGTTGCTTTCTTGTCCTCATTTGTAAGTCGCTTTGGATAAAAGCGTCAGCTAAATGACTAAATGTAAATGTAAACATTTTAGCTATGATTGCAGGCTTGTGTCTTTAAGCAACTTTGACTTAGCCTTCTGTTTGAGAAGCACCCCACATATTCTGCCTGCTATACCCACAAGCATCTTGTTGACGTCAACCATTCTAAGCAGGCATTCATTCGTCAGTGTTGCCAACTATTTTTAAATGGAAAGCAGCTAAAGCCTGCTTGAAAAGTCACATGTCAGTGCCATGTATGCTGTATTGTGTCTACTGTTGTAGTATTTAAGCTTATTATTATGTTGGCTTGGCAAAGCCATACCCTAGCAAATAACATAAATTAGAACATTGTAGTGACATGGGTGGAATTAATATTTGACTTGGGTTGTCAGTGGGCTTTAAAAATTGCCCAGGGAACTACCTAGCCACGCCCTAGCAAACCATTTAGAGCACCCTAGCAACAGCATATCATTATGAATAAATCATATTTCAACATATCATGTTAAATTATGGCAGTATCATGCTAAAGCATGCTAGCATTACATTTTGGCTAAAACCTCATGCTAATGACATTTTGGCTAAATTTGTGCTAGCATCATGTTAATGTTAAAACGTGCTAACATCATGCTAATTGATGTTAAAATGTACAAACATTATATTAATTCATGTTAAAACGAGCTGACATTGTAATAAAATGTGTAACAAAAAAGATTTGGAGGAACAGATCATAGCTTAGAATAAGGGACTAGAAGTGCAGTACCTTTACCTGTGTCCAAGCAGCATTGAAAATAGCATCGTCTTTTGAAGAAAGCTCTTATAAAGCTCTGCTTTGTATAACTCATTTATTAAAGTATGGCTGTTCATAAATTAATAAAATTCTGTGATGTGGAGCAAAAATATCTACACCAGGGGTTTTCTAAGTGTGACGCGAACCTCCCCAGGGAGTGCCAGAGCGTGCCAGCGGAGGCGCGCACAGGGGTTAAAAATAGTCTCTGTACAGCAGGGAAATAATTAAAGGCTGCGTTTGTTTACACAACAGCAGAATACGGTGGTCACTTCTGTACTTTAGTTCTTAATATAGGGGGTTAGGTGAAGACTCCGCCACTGGACTCACAACTAAATTTTCGGTTATGTACCTAACAGATGCGCTATAGTGAGGTGTTATACCCGTTTCAGACAGCTACATCATTCTGTTCTGCGCTGGTTGACTTCATCCTTCACAGAAACACATACGCTGGGCTTTTATCTGTCTGTAATTCACTACACGGACAACAAAGACAATGAAAGTGATGTCGATTAAACTAATTAAAATTATATAAACTACATTGATAGTAAAAATAAGCTTCTTGAAGAGGAAGAATAATGCAGTAACACTGCTTCATAATAATGCAGTAACACTGCTTGTCTGCTTCATAATAATGCAGTAACACTGCTTCATAATAATGCAGTACGACTTTTAAAACGGTTGTTGTCTTGGCGGTGCAGAGACAGCAGGGGTTCAACTGCACGCTACAAAGCTGCCTGTTTGAAAGTACAATGGACATGTGTTGACTCAAAAGGGAGGCCCACTGTTTTTGAAAACTTTTAAAACCCCAGCTCTACAAGTGTTGGCTGGAAATGTAAGCTATTTATTACATTTATCCGGAACATCTTCAAAAAATATCTAGGGACCCAATGACAATAATGAGCTAATTATGTTTTTGGCCTCTTGCAGATGTAACACCCTAAACAAGCAGGATTCTGATTTGATAATCTTCTCAGCTGATACCCAAAACTAACAGCTACTTACATAACAACTAAAAGGCTTTTCCTACAGCTGAGATCAGTTGCTTTATTAGAAGCATCTGTTGTGGTAGAAATATAGCTGCAAAACTTTGTACAGTTTTTCTGTACAGTTTACTTTGTTACTTTTTTTAATTAAAGCTTTTGTAATTTTATTGACATTTATGCATTTGGCAGACACTTCTTTCTGCAGTGCATTCAAGCTATTTGTGTTTTTTGGGATTCAAACCCACAACCTTTGTGCCTATTAACTGAGACAAGAATATTGAATTATATTTAAAAATGGTGAAAGACACTGGAAATCTAAGAAGCCTCCAACTACACCCCCCCCCCCAAAATGTTTGGATGTTGCACATCCATCTAACTTGGTTTCTGTGGCTTCTGTGTGTAACGGAGACTGAGTTGTGTGGATCCATCTGCAGCAATTTTATTAATAGAATGGTCGAACAGGCAATAGGTCTAACTCCGGCAAACAGAACAATAGGGAATAGACAAAATCAGGAACGATAAGACAGGCAGAGGTCAGGGCAGGCAGATAACAATCAAAACGTAATCCAAAGCAAGGTCAGAGAGACTGGCAGCAAACAATCAAAACATGATAGACAATCCAAACGTAACCAGGTAACCAACAATGTGAAAAACGATCTGAAATGTTAGCCGGGGCAAAACAAGACATCACAATGAATCCAACTGATTCCAGGGTTTAAATAGTCAGGCTGATTGGGAACAGGTGCAGCACACAGGAAGTAACCAGCCCTTGGCATGGGGCACATGGAAAGTGTAGTTCACTCTGGCAGCACAGAGGAGGCAGAACGGCGGCCTACTCTATAACACTGTGGACCCCCTTATATAATTTAATGAAAGTACTTAGTTTCATAAAATGCGTTTCATACTGGTACATTCTGTTTCCAAATGAAAAGATTGACACATACGTTACAACCACAATGCTGCTTGTGATGTAATACCCTGATGAATACTGTATTAAAGTGTCTCTTTTGTATAATATCCAAATGTTGTTATACAAAATATTTATTGTGCATTAAAGCTTTCTTAGTGATTGTACATGTAAAAAATGAGAGCCTCAAAAAGTTAAACATTAATCCAGAGTAATTTATTGAGAAAATAGAACCAAAGTGATCATGTAATATTCCATTGCATCCATAATAATTTGATGTACCCTATATTTAACAGGTGTAAATTTATGAATAATAATTTTAAAATTATTCATAGTGTTTATAGTTCACATTTTTGTGTTTTGGTTGGTCCATAGACCAAGAGGCCCTGTTATATTGGCATATTTAGTGAGGCACACGTTAAAGAAAAAGATCAATCTCACACCTAATATTTTGTAAAAGCTTTTAAAAAGCAATGAATTAAACGTACAGTAAAATACAACAAACATGTCCATCTTTAATATCATTTATTTATGCTTCATTTTACGGTTAATAGAGCGTTACACAGAAATCAAAGAGATAACAGAAGCAGAACCTAACTGCAATCACTAGATGGTGCTAATGCGCCAGATATTTCTTGCGCAGTGCTGGAGTGCATACATTGTCCTTTGCAAAAAAAGGTTTGCAAAGGACATTTTGTTTCTCCCAGTCTGTTTCCCCCCATGTATTTCTATTTGTACGTTTTATATACTAATAGTGGTTTAAATAATCTATGAATAGAGTGAGGAAATAAAGTGGCCTGGTGTGAGAAAAATAGTCAGAGGTACTATCATAAAGTGACTTCTCAATACATGTGACATTCCTTGAGCTAGACAGACAAAAAATGTTCCAAAGTGACTAAATGAGTGTGGCAAATTTAACTCACTGGTTATGCCGGTCTTCTGTAAAGCTACATCCCCTATGAACATAGCTGAATGTGTGGGAAATCCTCAGCATTGCCTAAGAAAAATTAGACAGAAAAACTCTGATTATGGTATTCAACTGTATTTCTTAGGGATAGATAATTTTAAAAAAAATACTGATAATTCTATCTTTAATTACTTACCCACAGATGCTTCCCAACCTGTATGGCATTTTTGCATATAAAAAAATATTTTATCTAGCAAAATGTCCAACTTATTTTTTCCACAAGGGGGACTAAACGATCCTTTTCCTTTTTGGTGAAAACTTTCCATTTAATATCATGTATTAATATTATGTATTGTTTGGATATTATGTAAAATTATATGTCAATGACACGACAGAACAATGCTTTCAAATTCATTAAATAAGTTTACAGTTTACTTGCAGGGTAGCAGATTCTCACAATGTGCAGCAATGTGATTTATAAAGGTTATTTTTTGTGATATCTTGTTCCTCAAGTAAGGGCCATCTTGGGTCATATAATGTTGTATTTGTTTGGAGGTAGAGGGAATGAGTGATTGGGAAGACAGTAACGATGTGAGGTAAAGGGTGGGTGTCAGATTGAAAATAGGACATAGACAGGTTCACGGGTTAATGAAGTGAAAAGGGTCTGAATCAGCAGCATAGCAGAGGAAGCAGAGAATGAAGCTGAGGATCAAAGGAAACCATAAAGACAATGGGCCAAAAGCTGAAATCAATACATACACAGATCTACCTTGAGAAATGACAACATAAGGATGGAAAACATCTTATGACATATAAGAGGGGAGGGCTAACAAGCAAAACAGTAAAACATTAGCCTGATAGAAATGTCTTCAGTTTGTGATTCACTTGAAACGAATGTGTTAGGACTGGAGTTTTTGATTCTGTTATATTCACTATATTTGTGTAATTCTGTTTTTTTTCACATAAAATTTTAATCTTTTAGTTGTTTTTTCATTTTAAATACATATAAATTTAGCATATAATGATTTAGGTAATATTTGAAATAAAATGATTTCTTTAATTGCAATGTATATTAACGGCACAAACACTCCTGTATTCAGGGAGTTTTCCTTATACCTCAAAGTGGAGTTTTTAAACCTGTTTAAATGAAAATCAAACAGCCCAATAATGACTAATGTTGCTACATTATTAAGCACTATTCAAGGTTTGTACTTGCATGAGCGTAACATAATTGGTAGTTGTGTGAGAATAATATTTATATTTGTTTCTTTCCCTGAGAGTGTGAGGAAAAATTTACATAAACACATTAGTCTATATGTTGTTTATTTCTATATTCTATATGTAACATACTCCCAAGGTAAAATGTCTGCTTATATCCTATACCAAACAACTAGTTTCAGATTTTCCCTTATATTATTCTATTTACATATATCTGTTTCAATCTAACTATATATTATTATTTTTTATTTCTACCTTTTTCTTGTTTAGATAGAAGACTGTATTGCAAGTTACCAGAGGCCTCGCCCTGTGTACTTTCTGCTTACATAGAACAAAAGTACATAAGTACAACACACAGACAGCATGATGTCCATACTGTATAATACATGTTTACAAAACAACGTTGATCACCTCAAATGCCCATCCACAGTATACATATGATAATGGATGACTCACTCCATGTAGGACATCTGAATAATAAAAGTTGTGATGCACAGATCACGTGTGTGGAGTATTATGATATTTTAACATATACGTTTTTTGTTGCCTAGACATTTAACTATAATTCACCTGTTACTGCATAGTAACTGCAGACAGATTGAAAAGAGGCTCGTCCTGGACGTTAGATCTTGCTCTGTGTACAATTTTGGGTGAGAATGTGTTGCCAGACTTTTAAAAATGTTTAAAAATGAAGTCAATTGACTTCATGTTGCAAATGTCTTTGTTTGTGTCAAATAAGGCAATCTAGTCTGGCACTGAATCTTCTGTGCAAGTTTAGAAAATAACCATATTGAACAACAGGGGGCGACATATCGACCATTAAGGATTTGTAGTGTGGAAATTTAAAACAAAACCAGCAATGGCACTTCCCGACCTGCACCGCGGCAAGGCATGAACGGTTATAAAAAAATCAGAAAATAAATATAAATTACTGAAACAAATAAACTAACACGTAATAACCAGAATAGCTAATTATAGCTGAAACGTTATAAATCCATTTGTGAAAAAAATAATTGAGAAACATTTTTTTATCTGTCCCGTGTCATCACAGTGGTAGAGCTGCTGCTGTGGATTATTGGCGCCATTTTCAAACTTCAGAGCTTCAGTGACTGGAACTCTTCAAACAGCAACATTATTCCTCATTATGTTTTTTCCCTGAATTCTCCATTCAGGACACTTTAACAATTATTGCACTAATTTGGCCATTGAAACAGGATTTTCACAAAGGGTAAGTAATTATATATATATATATATATATATATATATATCACACACACACACACACGTCTTAAATATATAATAACTATTCCTTTATATTTTTGTTAGGAATCGTTTAAGAAAACACTAGCTAGCTGTAAATAAAATGTTATGTTACTTCCACAACATTCTGTATGCTTTTACTAATTATAAAGCGTTGGTAAATTTATATCTGTTGGTTATCTAACATCTTCTGGCATGATTTCGATAAACACTTATATAAACAGTATAATTTTGAATAGAAAAAACCGAAACAAAACATGCTACTTAAGTATAGCTTAACAAACTACCTCCAAAATGTGTTTCAAACAGCGGGATATTGTGCACACAACTTATTACAAAATCAACAATGCTTTGACCATATTGGCAGTATAAAGCAACGCAAATAAAGTACGCTTCTAGCCTTTGTCAAATGTTAGCGTTTAAAGACAATGATTCTCGGTGCCTCTAATAATCTGAACCACTCCCCTCAGTTGCTGTCTCTTCACCTACAACCATGCATGCTTTTATATATTCCCTCTGATAATGTTTTACTTTACTCCCTGTAATAATGGATTTAGTTATCAGATCAGTTTACTTCGTTGATCGAACACTTTCAGACATAAATGGAAATATGCATTTTACCACCAGATTACGTTTAAATGGCGTTGTTGTTTGGTCTGTGGGATTCGAAAATCCAAACCTAAACGTTGGTTCACTAAAATGACATTTTAAGAGTTCGACAGTGGGACGAAACTAGATGAACAGACGATGGCGTATGCTTAGAGTATTCTGAATTAAACTTTTTTACAGAAATAAGTGCTAAGCCACGTGTTTCAATTTTAGTTAAAGACGGCTCATTGATGTAATGCAATCAAAAAAAGGGAGCATTACTTTGGCGATTAATCAGAAGTTAAAACGCGTCACTGAATTTCTTTATAGTACTAGCCCAACAACGTAAATTGTAAGGACAAGCGTTTTCTTTATAAGGTGCCTAACAATCGTTCGTTCAAACTGCCTTTTTAAAAACATACCTTCAACTGAACTCATTACAGATGACTCTGCCTTTGAACACCGAGTTTGTCGCTTCTTTTGTTAATGGCGGGTAATCGTCTAAACTTGACAAATGAATGAATGTTCCACAAACTAGATACTACAAACTACTGCCGTGCATTTCTGTTTATCAGTATCTATGAATAATAGGTTTTGTTTCGGAAAGTTACAGTCCAGTAACAACCATTTTTAGCCCAGTCCATATAAAAATACGTATGTATATTAAAGAGGTTATATAATAAACAGTTTAACGTGGTTGAGTGTAGTGACTGTGCCTTTTTTGAAATACTTTAAATTCTTATGTTATGTAATTTTATTGGTCTTTATCATGACCTTGTGACAAAACTACACATACTGTAGGTATTTCTTAGTTGTGGTATGGTATGATCATAAAAGATGTACACCTGTTCCTGGATATCAACACCCCCGCCCATTTTTTTATTAATTTTTTATTTATTTATTTGTTTGCCTTGGTCAAACAGACATTTCTGTTTAACTTTGTTTCATATGATTTATATTATTTTCAATAGTTAATTAAGTCTGTAGTAGTTACTCTTTTTGTAAATTGCCGGGATTTTATCTGTCTTAATTCAAGCAGGTCTTTATACTTGCAGATATCAAATAATATGTACTGGCGTTTAACATTTTAGTTTTGAGTATTTTTGGTCTTCCTGTTTTTAGTGTGGTTCCTGAACCTTGCATTTTTCTTTTGGTTATAAAGATTGCATTGGTTGGAATAAAAGGTAAAAGACAAGTGATTGTGTACTATGCTGTCTGTTACAAACAATTACCTTTACAAGAGCACAGTATAAATTTGCAGTTTCTGTTTCCTTTATATACATTTTGTAATATTAATATTTTTATTAAACAGAGTTAGCTGTGTATTATTAGCTAATTATTTTAAGGCTATTCTAATTCTCAACACTGTGTTGTGAAGTGTAAGATCAGAAACTTTATAGCAATATGTTCATCTTAACATGCGTTCGGGACATTTGTTTGTCCGTAATTCTGCATTTTGACTTGAATTATCATAGAGGCCGTTGTCTGCCTCTGTGTGTGTTGTTTGTGTGTGTGTCGTTTGTGTGTGCACTGCTGGACCATGGTTGTCCTGCTTAGTAAAACTATCTGTAGAATCAGATTAACATATTCTTCACTCTTTGTACCTACCCACAGAGTCCCTGTATAAAATCCGTCTGAACGTTTTGCTTTTTTTTACTTATTTTTCTCACTCCAAACTTTGATATGTGCTTTGCTCTTTTCCTTTTGTTGCTTTAATGGACAATTATTTAACAGCAGAAACATAAAATTATGTTTCTTCTTATTTAGCAATGTTTAAACTTGAAACACACCCATGTGTGGTCGCTTGTTTAAAGTTTGTGGTGAAAGCTTGCCCGCAGTGTAACACAAAAAACACCACAAACACTTCCTAGTTTCATATCCACTTTCTTGTGTGTCTTTACAGTCGAGTCTTCTCCCTCATTTGTTTCTCCCTCCCTTTCTCTTGGTTGGCTGTGTGAATGCTTTGGCAAGGCTACAAGAAATCAAGCAAGCAAGAGCTGCTAGCACTGGCGTGTCCCAGACACTAAAAAAGCCCCACAAATTAATTTTTTTCTCAGAAAGTGTAGCACCTACAATCCTCAAACTTCACAGTCTTCTAAGAGGATACTAGGGTGATGCTTTGATTTTTTGGGGGGATTTTTCCTGTCCCCCTAAAATGTTTATTTTAATTGTAGAAACTGATGCCCTGGGAAAAAGGCTACAACCTCTGCTTTTTATGCCTACCAAGTTCCTTAGGCAGCCTCAGTAGCTACAGCTAAGCAGAGGCTGCACACTGCACTGGACTGCTGGTGTGGAGGTGAATAGGGGGAGAAAGGGGTTTAATGGCTGTAAATAGGTGCTGGTGAACAAAAGGTTTAGGTACTTATTTGACTCTTGGAGCACCCCCCCACTCTGGAATGGAAGCCCCAAGCTCAGACGAACGGGTGTATTTTTGACCTGAAATTAAGACTTGGGATTCCCATTGATAAGTGTATTTGTGGGTTTGTTTTTCTTTTTTAATCTTTTTCTACAATTTTTTTAAAGCAACCAAACTGTTGTTACTGTAGAATTAGCATTAGATTTGTAAAGAATTAAAATATTTGCAGTGGGTGGCAAACTACTTTGTGACTTGTGTTTTCAGAAAGTATCAAAAAGTATTTTAATGTACTTTGCTCAGCTTTTAAAAAATATCAAAACAACTCATTTCTTAAGTTCAACTCAAGTTCAACTTTATTGAATTAAAATGGGCAATAACTATTTTTTTCTTACCCAGATGCAGAAGACTACACTGCAGGAGGGGGGTTCAGTGGGTTATTTGGGCAAACCCTTTCCTCTCTCCTGATGTCTGAAAAGCTGGAGAACAGGGATCAAGGGTAAGTGAAATCTTTCCTGTGTCTGTTTCAAAGCTTAAAGCAACGTTAGGCCAGGGTGTATATGTGTCTATGTAAGTGTGTGAGCTTCTCTTTTTGGTCTCCCTCTCCCACCCATTTGCTGTCTATTCTTTTTTCATTTTCTCTCCCTTTCTTTTGCTAACAGCTTCCCCCCCCCTTACACTATCCTCTCTCCCTCTCTCGATGAACGGCAGGCAGATGTAGACAGAAGCAAATATTTGTTAGGGTGTATTTTAACTACCCTAAAATAACATTTAGCTGTTGAATAACACAAATTTTGTCACACCTTAGTCAGTATTTTGCTGTAGATAAACTTTTTTTAAAACAATAAAAGGCATTCATGGGGCAAGATCTTCCTGTCATTTCCACTTATATGTCACATCCCATTATCACTTAGAACGTTGCTTTTTCCATATTAATAATACTATAATACACATTAAAATTAAACCTTTCCTGGCAGTGTCTTGATTACACCTTTTAAAATCACATGCTCCCCCCATTTTGGTAACTACCTGCCCTTCCCAATTCCACCCATCATCTTATCCCTTAATAATTAAAACTAACTGTTCTTCAATATATGCAAACTTTTTAGAATATTTAGTAAGGACTATTTTTCCATTCTTTTTTGTTAATTCTTGTTGTTTGTGCTTGCCCTCTTTCTAGTTATTTATTTATATATTATATATATATATATATATATATATATATATATATACATTATAAATTAAGTATTTGTTCTTTAAAAAGGTGGTTTTGAGTGGTGTTCATGCAGTCCTTTCTGTACCCTCTTATATGTTTTTATATTTAAACACATTTTGCTCTTAATCCCAAAAAGTTAACATTACAAATTTCTTGGCAACAGAATCATTTTACATTATTTTGAATCATTTTACAAATGTATATAGTAAAAACATTTTTTATTAAATAGAATTTTAATTACAGCAATGAATGAATCTTGCTTGACAATGTAAGTTAAAGTAGTTCAGGAAATTAAGGTTGTTTCTCAATTTTACTTACAATAGATTATTCCCATAATAATTTACAAACAGGCGCTAGTTTTTTTCTCGTCATCATCTCTTTAGATATCCTCTATTTTGTCTTCATCCTTAATATCCATTTTAGGACAAGGTGTGCACAGTAACTCCTTATTACGTCTCAAAAGGCATTATTAGACTGGCATGAAAAGATGTGGGTGACCACGAGCTTACTCATGATTGTCTGTTCCAGAAAAATTGTTATACTGTCCCTCTTACTGTGTTTTATTAGATTTTTCTGATTGCAGTAAATAGGCTTAAGACGTTTTTTATTATGTTGAATTTCACATTTTATTTTTTTCTTTATTTTTTTCTAGTGAGAAACACTAGAGTGTCATCTTTAAATAGCCCAGAGTTCCCTGTAGCAGCACATCATGGTTTGTAAGTTCTAAAGGCAAATTCCAAATCATGATGTGCTGTCACTGGGAGCCTGGGAATTTCTACATTAACATGACATCATTTTACACCTGCACTTGTATGCACTTGTGTAGTGAAAACAGGGCTCCTACAGCCATGGAAACCATGGAATATCAGGAAATTTAACAATTGAGATTTCCACGACTACAAAATCATGGAAATTAATATTACCTTAAAACAATAAAAAAGAACAAACAATTTTTGCAGTACATGTTGTTTTATTATTGTTATATAAATAATTAATTATTCTGTTAAATGATAATAGATAGTCCTGTTAAATGATAATAGATTTAGTTATCCCCAGTGATTGGAAAAGTCACAGAATTTTAGTGGTCAAAAGGAATTGGAACCCTATAACAATCATGGTCAGTGTTCATCATATCTTAAAGTAAAAGGTAGTAAAGGTAAGCTTTGTCATGTCTTTAAGTAGTAAGGTGGTCTGTAATTTTTAACATTTAAAAATAGGCTAAGTTAGAATTGTGTAGATTTGTACATTAATTGTCAGAGAAAACAGAGGTTTTTAATTTTACAAATGAATTTTTTTACAAATGACCAGATGCACAATAATAGCAGAATCAGTAGGTGTGGCCTCTACAGCTGGGAATTCATGTTCCATATTCTTCTGTATTTTAAGAGATCACTGTTGCTTGTATGTTTTACAAGGATTGTTTAATTCTATTATCAGCTGTTTAAATTCTGTTTAATTTTTCTTCTTCCTTGGACCATTTGATGCTTTAGTGTGCTTGACAGTAGCAGCACATCAATATTGGCAGCTGCCCTCCTCATGGGTTCCAGTATGGTTTGTGCTGCTCCTGTCAGACAGACACACTCTACAACTCTGTATTGTTCATAGCAGCATGAAAATCACCAAATCAGAAGCTGTATTTCACCTTTACCCCAGACTCATTATTTTAAAGACACCTTTTCTTTTTCAGTCATCAGTATCAAAACATAGGGAAGGAAAACCTTGTGACAAAAGGGAAAAAACATTAAAAATAAAAGTTAAAGCCTTATCTGAGTGGTTAAGTTTATTTACAATATACCATAATTACTTGGGCCTTCAATGAAAACAGAGATAAAGGCATACATTTTTATTGCATTGTGATATTATTAAGCAAGAGTCTATATACATCTGCAAACTGCAGTGTAGCCCAGAAATTGTGATTTATTTTACTTATGTAAAAACATTAAAAGGGGTACCACCATGCAACTAATTTGTAAATGGCCCCTCCCCACACCGCAAATACAACTGGCCTATGCATACTGACCGTGCACTTTCTACTGTTCAGATGATAAAGGATCAGATGAATAAATCCACAAAAACAGAATTTCATAAATCCATTATCCATCAAAATATGCTAAAAATGAAAAGACTTGCTAAACTCCACCTATGTACTATGGCAGTTTCCACTGCCACCCTGATCTAAAACAATTTTATAAAAATCTGGGTATGGATCATCTTTAATGAAACGTTACCTTGAAAGAACATGTACAGCTACAGGAGATGGCATCTTTATATTATTTTGTGAACACTGCTACGAAATACTACGCAGGATGTTGACCTAAGGTGTTGTCAAAAGTACAAGATTTTTCAGATCAAAAGTACAATTTCCTAGCAATACAGTACCAAACAAAGCTTTGGCACCCAATATTGCAATTCAAGTTGATTGACTAAAGTATAGCAAAGTACATTAATTCTTTTTTGTAATTGTTTAAAATATATACAATATTGCTTTTACAAAATGTTACAAACAGTAACATGTAGTATTAGCTAGCTTTCAGAACCTAAATAAATAATCCCTCCCATCACTATCATCTTAGAAATGTGTCTTCCTGGAAGAAATAATTCACAGGAGTTCAGAGAGTTTCCCCTCACTGGAGTGACAATTCAGATTTCATTTTCCAATTGATGGTATGTTGCAGTAATGATTAAGAAGTTCAATGTGATAAAAGAGGCAAGTCACTGGAATACATGATGAGACTGGAATCAAGATTTAGACTATGTAGAAGATAAAATAAATAGCTATTATTTTCCATAACAGACTATAAGAAAAACTGATCTTTTTAGATGTGGAACCAAGTCCTTCTATATCTACCAGATCACTGTTTGCATTATTGTTTGAGTCATTCAATGCACTGAGAGTGACCTCTTAAAAAACCATATGAAATCATTAGTTATATTGGCTGTAAAATAGAAAATTTAGTTTGAAGTACATGCTGACTGCAGTAGTTATTTCATTTTTGCAAGTGTTAAATGTAAGCATAAACAGCAGTGCATTTTGTATATACCGTCATGCTCACCAGCTGTCTTTGCAGGTTTAAAGGGTCCAACCACACGTCTAGCATTAAGTCATCAGTCACCACAACCTGTGATGTTGGCATGGCAATGACTTAAGGTGGTGCAGGGGGAACTGGTACATTTTTGGTGCTCTTCTTAGGAAAATTAATGGATATGTCTTCATAAATCTTCCTCTTGACTGTTGTCTTCAAGGAAATATCTAGTTACTGACACAACCAGCCTTTCTGGCCTACAGAAGCTAAATACAATGAACAATATAATAAAGTATTTGAATGAACTTACATAAAGGGTATTTAAGTTTTCTGCAATACAGAGTGAACATATACAAAACATGGCAACTAGTCCTATTCACCTGCTTTTATGGTTAACTTGTTTGCCCTCGTTTAAAAGAATTCATCCTTGAATGAAGTGTCCTGTGACACTGTGTGCTTCTTGATGGCTAAGGTGGGCATTTAAATTAAAAACTAACACATTGTCGCCAACAAAGTCATGCTGAGTGAGAAACAAACGTTGTACAGTATATGTCCAAAGTTTTTTTTTACGGAAAATAGCATGCTAGCCAATAGCTGTATTAACACAAATCAAATATAATCCATACATGAGACAGTTAACATGACATGTAGTCTACTACAACAGACAAAGCATACAAAATATTTGACAAATAATTAGGTCCCAAATGTATAAACATTTTACCTTAGTGGAGGCTAAATTCA
This sequence comes from Botia almorhae, assembly GCA_036877575.1. NCBI lineage: Eukaryota > Metazoa > Chordata > Actinopteri > Cypriniformes > Botiidae > Botia > Botia almorhae. Next base: position 2,307 of record JAZGTJ010005548.1, on the reverse strand, counting down.
TTGTTTTGATTTACAAGTATTAAGGACTGCAACTTGAAAACGTTAGGAGACAGCTAGCTGCCTTGGGTATCTGTGACAGACCCAACGTTTATAAAGTGATATTCTTAAAAAATTTACATCATGAAACAATAACACTATTTTTAACTTTAAACAACATTAATACGCCACAAAGATGACACTCTGATACTACGGCGCTCATTGGTCTAAATTACAACCGCCAGACGTTATTGGTTAGCACTAGTAAGTTACTCGAAACCTTCAATTTTGCGTTGAAATTACGCAGTTTACGTATATTGTGATTACAGAATTGTGATAGATCGAAGTCCTAGATACGGTTATTGATTATCGTACCATATTAAACTCCCGCTGTCTGCTTTATCTCTAGTTTGTCTATGGTATCACCTGGAGAAAAACACATTCTATCACAGGATAGAACAATGTTAAATTCTGAAATGCTCGATTTAAAACAATATTTTGTAAAATTATGCACGAGTGGTATTCAAAATTAACTACTTTTAAGATCTATACAACAAAAACCTTTTTTACGACATATGACCTTTATATTGGTGTATGCTGCCCTCTGGTGTTCGAAAGACAGAAAAACAGTCAAACGACTATTGGAATTAAGTCAATAATTATAAACTGAAGTTAAATATCTGTAAGATGGCATTTGACATATTGCTTTAAATCATGTTATTAAATTATGACCACTGTGGAGGAGGGGGCTTTGGCTTTGACATCTCACTTAACAAGAGGTGCAAGAGCAGCTGTCATTCAGACCCATAAACAAACGCGCATAATAATCATGATATTTTCCTGCTCATCTGATCAAACCTAGCTTGTATAGGTACTACTTTTTTTGAAACAGCATGTTTAAAGCAAACTACATCACTTCAGTCCTTTTCAGAGGGTAAATGCTTAATGACAATCGATCATTTTGTGTGGTGAAATATCTGCTGTCATCACAGCACTGTCAGATCCCCTTCTACAAAACTGTAGATAATTGGTACTGGACAAATACACTGTTGTAGTTTTATTAAAACAAATTATAGGTTGAAGTTATGAGACAGGCAAAACAAGCATTTACAGATTTAGCATTTAAATAATAAACATAAATATGTACATTTGGGACAGTGTATATGAGAGAACTGGCCATAATTAACACTGTAAAAAAAGAAACATTTTTAAATTTTACCAACTTTAAATTCACACAAATAAAATATTTTTTTGACATAAGCAAGCTAAACACACTTTAGGTTTTTGATGCAATCATGCAAATAATGTATAGAACACCAAATAATTAAAAAAAATATAGAACGTTATGGAAGTAGCTTTTGTAAACCTGTATTCTATCTCTTTTTCCTTCACATTTTTCCTTTGTCTGTTTTCCTTCGTCACCCTCCCACTACATCAAAGTGGGTGAAGGTATGGCCAGAGACATGGCTGGCACAGCGAGCTTTCATTTAAAATAAGCAGGAAGTAAATTACTCTCCCTCCATTAACGTAAACAGAATCCTTTCCCATCAAGAGAGGGAGACAGCAAGAGAAAAATTTATATTGACCCTTTGGCACACAGACAACATTACTCATACACACTGTGCTCTCTTTCTCTTTTATAGGATAAAAACTAAAGCATACCGGTGTGACAAGTGATAGTGGTTTCCTACATACTGACACATATACTGACCTATGTAGTGGATATATTGTAAACACACTTTCTCTTTCACACATACATACAAAAATATTCATCTAGCAAAACAAAATTAAGTTTAGCATTTTAAACACATTTGGGGGGGGGGGGTTAAATGTTTGTCCGGGGGGTGGGGATTAATAATTAAAAAAACTGTTAATAATTGGTTACACAGAACTTTATTACATTAGGGCAACTTTTTTTTTTGTAGGGCAACTTGTTTTTGTTAGGGCAACTTATTTTGCGGGGCTGTTTCAGACTGATACCGGTTTAGGATGGTCCTCACGTGCCCTTTTCAGTCGCGGAAAATACTTTTCAATACTCATCTGGATTGAAGCAGCAAACATTCAGTGTAAGAGTAAAGAAACTACATAATTTATAATACGTTTATTTGATTCCCAGCTGCTACATATAGTGTTTTGACCTCGACAACCCAACTAGGCTAGCCTACAATTTACCGCAAATTTGCGACTATTAACTTTCTAAAGAAGGCGCAATCGCGTTTGCTAAGGGCCGGGACTTACAGTAACATCAACACACTGAAACTATTGTATTCAGAATATAAAATATTTTATAGCACTTTTTAATCTGTGATTGTGTGTTAAAAGTGTTCACGA
>JAZGTJ010005547.1:1914-27228 GCA_036877575.1 Botia almorhae | reverse complement strand
CACGGAGGGGAGGGGCTGTGTGCGTGCGTGTGTGTGAGGGAGAGACGCGTGAGTGACAGAGAGATGAAGAGAGAGCAGGGAAAGGAATGCAGTTGAACGAATTAGCTGCGTGTTTTAAATAGCGTACAAAAGAATAACGAAACGCAATATGTGACGGTCGGTATTGATTTTTTTTTTTTTTGGTCGGTGTTGAATCTGTGGCGGTCGGAATTTAATCTGTGGCGCACCGCCACAGATTCGTCTATGTGTGGGAAACACTGGTACAGTTAGCGCTGCTGCTGATCATTTCTCTAGACCGTGAATGAGCTGAACTCAATAGAGACTCTGTGCTGTTTCTTTTCATGGGCTGTTTTTTCTGTGGCTTTTCTCTTTATGTTTCCACTCAGCCTCAAGATCTCGTCTATTTATAACATTCAGCCAGCCGCTGGCGTGTGTCACTGAGTGTGCGCTGGAGAGGTGTGTGTTTTTTTTGGTGTGCACTGGAGAGGTGTGTGTTTCGTGTGTGCACTGGAGAGGTGTGTGTTTAGTGTGCACTGCAGAGGTGTGTGTTTAGTGTGCGCTCTGAGGGTTGTGTGAGCGAGTGTGTAAAGAGATGATTCACCATTCACACACCATTAAGCAGGAAAACTGTCGTTTGAGAAGTGCTTCTGCCTCTGCAGTCAAATAAACAGAGTATTTACACACCACTCGCGCTTCATATGAGCACACCTGTGAGGACAGAATGGCCTTCAGTTCGTTCTGGGAGAGATGATGTCGTAGGTGACTGTTTGTTTTTGGAAGGAGGTTTCTAAGCCCCAGATTTGTGTTCTGTCTCATCTGATTCTTATTGAAACGTATTAATAAACTTAGTGTTGTTTGGCAGAGCATTTAGTAATATCTGAACATTATAGTCCAGTGTTGAACTACAGCGAACATTGACATTTGAATGCATTTACCGGATGCTTTTATCCAAAGCGACCAACGGTGCATTTGTGTTATATATTTACGTTATATGTTTATGTTGTATATTTGTGTTATATATTTATGTTATATATTTTGTCAGTATGTGTGTTCACTGGAAATCAAACCTTTGCGCTACTTTCCCACAATGCAATGCCCTAGCAGTTGAGCTACACTAGCTGGAACAAGATGAGGTTATAGAATGAATTTTAATTAAATGTACCTTTTGATGTGTTTAATTGACACTAACATAATCAGATCTACAGATTATTGTCCATCTGAAATAAAATCAGTTTTGACGCATATATTTATGAAGACTATATGTACATATTTACAGAAAACTCTGTTATTAAGCTATTTGTGTCTTATTAAAACATGCTTATAGGAACAAATAAGAGGTACAGTAGATCTATGAAGGAGATCCAGGTGTGTGTAGTTAGTGATAAATTTGGGATTGAAATAGCTTAGATCATCCTTTGACTCTTTGATTATTTATAAGACAGTGTGGTTAAGCAAACACAGTTAGATTTAGAGCTAGAGGCGAGCTACACTTGTTTTCAGTTGGAGATGTAAGATCAGCCAGCTCTTGCCTAATGAACAAAGAAACTGGGTTAGAACCGGGTTGGAACGGCAGTATTTGTTCTGTATGATATGGAAGTTGCTGTCTGTGCAGTTGTTATTGTTTTCCGTGAGGCATTTGTGTTCTTTCTGCCTGACCTGAGCTGAGCTGTTCTCCAGACCTTCAGGGTGGAGATCCTTTTCCTGATGGTGATCTTCAGGATGCCAGACTGCGGCTCTCCTTCCCTCTGACCGTTTATGTACTGCCAACATTCTGTAAAGCAACACACGCACACACACACACACACACACAGTTAAACTGCTACTCCTGGGGCCAGTGTGAGAGAGTTTTTAGAAATCTATTTATCTGACTATAAGTAGGCAGGACTGTTTGAAATTATGAATGCATTGTTTGTTCGTCCGTTTTGCAAATTTAAAGCTGCAATATTATGCCTCTCTACTGCCATCTCTGTTAAAAAACATAAAATTGCAGGTTACTTGTTACAAGTTTAAATTGTAAACAACTGCTGTAAGATCAAGCTACAAACGCTATGTCATCTACAGTAACCGCACATGTGATACAGTAGCCGAATCTTCATTATACTGTTTACAAATGGATGTTTCCCAACAGCTCAAATCATAAATCATAATTATAAACATACCGTTGTGAATGGGGGTAAGGTGAGGGGCCGTGTTGAACACTGATCTGTCATCAGTGTTCTGTCTGTTCATTTTTAACCAAAAAACAGTTACGGGTGGCAGCTGTATTTATGTTTTCAGGTGTAAATGTGGTCACTTCTGGTTACCACTCTTTACATGTTTAAGTCCAGTCTGGAGAAGCGGGCAGCCTGACCCACTGAGAGCAAATGTACTGTGGGCTGCGTACACATCTTAATTTCTTCACTTGTCTGTAGTGTTGGTAAATCTGTCTTTCATTTATATTTATTTCTTATGGGAAACACCCAAATGAAGCAGTTCCCTGCAATGAATCAAACTCCCAGTGCTATTTGTGAGAGGGAGTGCCAGTAAAACGCATTCCTCTGTTTCTATCATAGATGCTGTTAATGTTGAAATATCTCCAGTCCCTTGACATTGTGATCTGCTGTCAGTTGTGTAGCAGATGTTGCGCACTGCATGTTGTTGGAGAATTTTAATGAGTTTAAGTCTATGAGTACAGTATCACTAACAGCTGCTCCTTTAAAACAGCTGCTCATCACGGGTCTTAGAACAGTGTACCTGTAGAACTTGCAGCAAAATTTAACATGCATCTGCAGCACTTACAAATGCGTCTGCTACACTTAAACATGCATCTGCAGCATTTAAACATGCATCTGCAGCACTTAAAAATGCCTCTGCTACACTTAAACATGCATCTGCAGCATTTAAACATGCATCTGCAGCACTTAAACATGGGTCTGCTACACCTAAACATGCATCTACAGCACTTAAACATGCGTCTGCTGCACCTAAACATGCATCTGGTACACCTAAACATGCATCTGCAGCACTTAAACATGCGTCTGCTGCACCTAAACATGCGTCTGCTGCACCTAAATATGCGTCTGCTGCACCTAAATATGCGTCTGCTGCAGAGCTAAGCTTGACTTTCATGTTGGTCATGACCTCTGCTTTAATCCTAGAGATCTCAGAAATGTTTGTAGCTGCAGGAAGACTAAGACCCTCGAACCTTAACCTGGACACAGTATCTCTTTAAATCACTGCATCAGTTAATTCCTTAATTTAATCTCCCAGATTACATAATCTTAGAATTGGATAATCACCCACCTATCTTATCAAAGGTGTATTTACAGTAGTTCTGCCAAATGTTTTGTTGGGCTTTGTAAAAGTTTGCGTGCCAGAATAAAATCAAATCGCACTGCAGGTGTTCCTGTGCTTCAACATTTTTAACAAGTCTTTTTTTGGTGTGAATATTTTGTTTTTGGTTAAATTTAGATTTAATTGTATTGAACAGTAGATGGAAACAGGAAGTGACAGGAGCAGAGAAGGAAATGGACGGTGTGTCGTCAATCTGGGCTCTGGAGCATCAGCCAGTAGTTCTAATAGCTTGACCAATGAATGACTACTTCCTGGTAATTTAATTTATTAAATATTGCATAAAATAAGTGTTCAGTTCAGTCATTTTGTGTTTTGTATTGGCCATCATTAAGTTGTATTAGATATATTTAGCTGTTTTTAGTCATTCTGTTAAAATATCAGTATAATCGCCGACCTCTTGTCTGCTTAAAAGACAGCAGAAAAATAACACAAGATCCGCACACACACAGACAATCCCTCCCTATCCTGACAGGAAGGAAAGGGCGACGTAAACAGCTAAAGGAAGTGGAGTGTGCAGACCGTGTGTTTTTCACTATAGAGAGACTTACAGATGATTGTGACCAGATCCTTTACATCAATTCACAAGTGAAGAACATGTGAGAGCAACAGCAGCAGAACAGCTGAAGGTAATAGTGTGTGTTTCATTAGTAGTTTAGTAGCAGCACCGAACACAGCGGACCTCACGAGAGAGACGGGACCTCATATCAGCCTGCCAATCGAAGGTGAGTGTGCTGACAGGCAATGACAGGGAGGTATGCGGTGTGTGTGAGTGTGTGTGTTTGAGTGTGTGTGTGGGTTTACTTAACCATATATTGGGGACAAATTTGTTCCCCAAAAGTCAGAAAAACCTGACAGATCTAAGAAAAACCTCAGACATCCTCATTTGTTAAAACACTATAAAAAATGTAGTTTTAAATTGTAAAAATACAGAAGGTTTTCGGTTAGGGTTAGGTTACAGTGTTTATAACTAGCTGTGTATGTAAACAACAGAAGTCTATGGAATGTCCCCATGTAGATAGAAGTCAATGTGTGTGTGATTGTGTGCGAGAATGTTTGACTGTGTTTGAGTGTGTGTGCGTGTATGTTTGTGTGTGTGTATGTATGTGTGTGTGTGTGTGTTTGAGTGTGTGTGGGTGGGTGGCAGAAATGATCCCCACATTCCTGTCGGACTGCACAGGCACCTCTGACATGAGATTGTCAGCCAGCCGGGTAAATTAGCTGTGTATCTCTCTGTGTGTATCTTGTGGTATTTCAGAGAAATGCAGGCTGTGTTTGGTCACAGGCAGAAATTTCAAAGTGTCTGTTTTTATTATATAACTGCTTGTTAGTCATCTACAAATCAAACGCATTATATAATAATTCATATTGGCAGGTTGAGACTCATAAAGCAGGGTGTGTGTTAGCGCAGCACTGTTTGCTAAGACAAGCATCTCTATAAATTAAACCTGATCTCCCTTCATCTGGTTTATTGAAGCCGAGCTGCTGTTCTTTTTATACGTGAAATACATCAAATCACAGAACAACAGCTGCTGTATAGATCTCTGGTGAAAATAAAGCAGTATGCTGAGTGGACTGTGTGTCAGCGATACACACAGGGTGTTTGTAAAGAGCTGAGTATCGAGTCTCAGCTCTGCTTTCACTCCCATTAATGATCTGGTTAATGAAATGGAAAAGGAAGTTAATGGATTAGAAACTGGAAATGCTGGGCTGTGTGAACTTACATTCAAAGTCAGCAGTGAGTCTGTTTTCTACTACTGATTCTCAGCACGATACCAACCCCATGACCTGTGTAGTGAAGTATGAGTATGTAGTTGTAGTATGGGATGTAATTTGTAGTGTGGGGTGTTGTGTGTAATGTGTAGTATGGATTGTAGTATGTAGGGTGTGATGTAAAAAAAATTAAAAGTGATCTATTTGTCAGATATGGTAACCCATACCTGAAATGTGACCTCTGCATTAAATCCATTACTGGTGAGGAGTGAACACGCGCACACACACACACACACACACACACACCCGGAGCAGTGGGCAGCACATTACTGCACCCGGGGAACAATTGGGGGTTAGGTGCCTTGCTCAAGGGCACTTCAGTTGCTACCCCCCAGTGCTGGAATCGAACCAGCAACCTTCTGATTACAACTCACTAACCCAACTCACTAACCAGTAGGCCACAATTGCCCTAATGTAGCGTGGGGTGTAGTATGTAGTTGTATTTATGTATTATGTAGTGTGTAGTGTAGTGTGTAATGTAGTTTGTCATGTAGTGTGGGGCACAGTCTGTAGGGTGTAGTGTGTTAGTGAGTATAGTGTGGGGTATAGAGGACAAAAGAGTTGCTCCAGGTGGAACGTCCCTGTAAAGATGTCTCGTGTTGTTTTGAAGCATCATTGTGTGTCAGTAAACACAGCTTCAGTGCTGCATTGTGTCTGATAGGGTCAGGTTTCCTCAAAGCTTCTTTGACTCCAGCATTCTCCATCATTTCAGTACAAGACAGATGAGGAGATATGGAGGTGAGTCGTTATATTGAGTGGGAGGGGCTGGACTCAATGCTTTTAACCTGATTGTGACCCCCAGAGGGGTGACATTGATGTACAGTCTGAATTCATCACATTAGAGGAAATGAACTGCTCGTCAGTACAGTAGAGCACACACATATATGTTGGCATATGTGGTTTATGAGGACTCGCCATGGTTTTTATACTGTACAAACTGTATGTCCAAATCCCCAAAAACCTTCTGCTGTTTTAGATTTTAAAAATGTATATTCCCTATGGGAACCAAACAATTGTCCAAATTTACTGGTATTACTTGTGGGGACATTTGGTTACCATAATGTAGTGAACAGCAGGCCCACACACACACACACACACACACACACATCAGTATCACTGGTAGCAGGCAGCGTAATCACATGAGGAGCGTTTAAAGCAGAACGTGTTTAAATGAGTTTTGTGTGTGTGTGTGTGTGTGTGGGCCTGTTTACAACTCCACTAATGAAATTGTCATGGGAACAGAACATTGTGTAGATCATTTAAAATAACGTCATTGATTTATATATTTTAGAAAGTGTTGCCAGCAACTGTTTATGAATTGCAGCGTTATGTCATTCAGTTGGGTTTGATTGTCTGTTGTAAATCTCTAAACTCTCTGAAAGTGAGGAGTGTAGCTGGAGTGTGTGGCTGGAGTGTGTGACTGGAGTGTGTGACTGGAGTGTGTAACTGGCGTGTGTAACTGGAGTGTGTGGCTGGAGTGTGTGGCTGGAGTTTATAGCTGGAGTGTGTGGCTGGAGTGTGTGTTACTGGAGTGTGTGGCTGGAGTGTGTGTTACTGGAGTGTGTGTTACTGGAGTGTGTGTTACTGGAGTGTGTGTTACTGGAGTGTGTGTTACTGGAGTGTGTGTTACTGGAGTGTGTGTTACTGGAGTGTGTAGCTGGAGTGTGTAGCTGGAGTTTATAGCTTGTATAGTTGGGTGAAGTCTCTTCTGAGCAGCATCAGTTTGGCCTCACAATGCCTAACACATGGAGTCATGCTGTGACTCGTAATGAATTCAATTAGCCGCTGTTGAACGATCCCCCAGTGATGCGTTTACTGGCTGGCGGTGCGCCTGCTCTAACCGATGAGATGAATGAAGCGTCATTACCTAAGAGATAGAAAAACAAGCCCTGATCCGAGACGCTTTTGTAGAGCTGAGAGGACAGTTGTGCTAATCTGTATATTTATTGTACTGCAGTCTTCAGAAGAGAGTGACTGTCCGTCAAGCTAAAACGCTTTCATGTGCTTCACTGTTCAACGGTCGCAAACTGCGGTTCTGTTCTGTGTGTCTAAAACACTCTTTAATTAAAGACCTAATGTTGTGTCTGATATTTGACCGTATAAAACTATTTGACTGTAATGTTAAAAAACATTCCACTTGTGTTACCTGCAAGCACAACGTCGAGAGAACTTTTAGAGAACATTAGCCAATGTTCTAAGAACGTTCTCTTTTAGCTGGGCTGTAGGGCTGCATTGAGTGATGCTGTTTTTTGTTATGTGGTTATTCTTTCACATTGTGCGTTCAAGTTTGGTAAATGTAGTTTTATGTTTAATGTAATGGACTGTATCTGATATGGTTTTAAAGAAACGTTCTAGGTTAAACAGAAAGTGAGCAACACTTGTATTTTGTTGTACTGTAAGTGCTCAACAGTCAATAGAGTCTTTTGTTTGACTGAAGGGAGAGTTAAAATGAATTTCTGTTGTAATCAACACAGTATTTGATGTGTTTCTGTGTGAGATGAATGCTCGGTCTGTGAAGTTTTTCTTTTTTTTAACAAACCTGTTTATATCTCCAGGTCAGTAAAGCACTAAAACTTCAGCTGTGTTTCATTTGCTAATGCAGTTTTCCAGCAGTACTACAGTACAAGGGTTCAATGACTTTTATAGGTGTGTGTTTCTTTAATCGTGGTGTTGTTATGCTCAGCTATACTGAGTGTCGAGTTCTAAGCTCTGTGTCCTCTCTCTGTTTTAGAGGGTTTGGGTGAACTCATCGTTTTCAGGGTAAAATGAACGTCATTCGATCGGCTACTTCATTCGATCGGCTGCTTTTAAGGAGGTCAAAGGTCATGCTTGTTTAAAGAGAAATTCTAATAGTCGGACTGACTGTTGCTCTAATGGATTCTCCTGTTCCACAGATGATCAATCTTAATCTCTCAATAATCCTCCAACATTCCATCAATGTTCTCGTAAAACCTGCTGAAGAACACTCGACATCTAGCAGACTGATGTATCAGATCACTTGTGTTATCCCTGCCAACAGGGAACGTTCTCAGAACGTTGACTAACATTCTCTAAAGGTTCTTATAAAGCTGTCAAAAGAATTGTACTTGCAGTATGAGTTGAGTTGAGAATGTTTTTCAACGCTATATATTATATTATCAAAAGCATTATTCAATATAAGATGTTAGTGGAATGTTTTACAAATGTTACAGAATTAAAACCATGCAAGAAAGTTAATACAATGTCCAAAAAACTGGACATTTTGAACATTCAGAATAACATTTTTTATGTTTTTGTTACTGAATGCGTTAGGGGAATTTTCTTAGAACCTAAAATTGTTAAATTGGGATGATGTCACTTAAACCTCTTATTAAGACTTAATATTTACTGACAAGTTGAAAACTGGGATTGTTGAATGATTATTTATTCATTATTTATTATTTACTGTTGTGATGTTTGTTAGGATGTTTATTTGATGCAGGGAAATATATTATTCTGTATCAGAGTAAAAGAGCGATTTTATCCTGACCAGAACACACACACACACACACACACATCTGGTGTTCTCACACACTTGAGATGTGCCAGACATACTAGTGTGGGGAAATAGTGTGCTGCTGAACGAGGTTTAGTGTGTGTGTCTGTGTGTTTGGCTGTTTCTCATGAACTCTGAGCATCTGCATTCAGTTTGTCTGGATTTTGGCTTTTGTTCAGCAGCGTTACAGAATTGAGCCATTTATTCTTTCTTCTCCCCTGTGAAAAAGATGTGATTAGCCAATCTACTGTAGAATTCAAATCATGACTGATTTCATTGGGCAACTGAAGTGTTTCACGGCTGATGCCAGTATATATCACAGCTGAAGCTGATGTCTGGCCAGAACAAGCTGGTGTGTGTGTGTGTGTGTGTGTTTTCACTGTGAAAAACTTTTCCACCTATGAATACTGCTTTTGTCAGATCGCTTTACAATGACGGCCATTCACAGCAGATGAAGACTGCAGTTATATGTATAAAATAATAAAACCCCCTAAAAGCATTGATAAAGTTGACCCGCCCTTATGGAGGCGGCCGTGTTGAGATCACATGACCAGCTGAATATTACCAAAGTCCCTTTAAGGAAGTCAAATTGCACTATAAAAACAAGCTTTCCAGATGGCTTCAGGTACTGCACATGTGCAAAGACTGTCAAGTCCCTCACAACACTCTGTACAGAGCCCCTCCCCCAGAGAATGTTAGTTTTTAGCGGTTGATGATTGGCTCTTTCTACTAGTAGGCGGGACTTCTTTTGCTTCAGCGGTCAGAGTTGTACTTTCCCCCATTCATACTAACAGAAGTGCAGCGTCTTGTTAATTCAATATCTTTGATATTACTCACTGTAATTTTGGAATTCATCTGTTTTCGGGAATTCATCTGTGTACAATAATTTCCACATATTCCTGTAAAGTCCTGTTAATTTTCCACAATTCCAATTTTGTGACCCTAATCTCCGTATCAGTTTCACTTATAAAATACAGTATTTTCAGAGTATTTTTGGAGTATCTTCACATCTAGATGTTCACAGGATCACATGTCCAAGAATCGGTTTCTTACTTGGAGAAGCTGTAGAAGCTGCAGACCTGTGCTGCACTCAAATGTTTGGCTACAGATGGCCAAGAGTGTGTTTTATTGGAAATGTGTGTGTGTGTGTGTTTATTTACTGTGCTGTAATGTTGTTCTGTGTGTCTGTGTAGCTGCATCTCGCTGCTCTGGCGTCACTGAAAGGGGACGTGGTGGAACTGAACCAGCGACTGCTGCAGAGCGAGAGAGAGAGAGACGCGCTGGAGAAGAGGCTGGCTAAAGCGCAGGTCGCAACCCACACACTCATTTCCAGCTAACAAGGAACGTTCTTAAAACGTTGCCTGATGTTCAACCCTTTTTCAAATTTTGAAATTCTGCTATTTTTATAGTTCTAACTGTACTCTCTACTTAGGAATAGCATTTTTGCTATAGGACATATAACCTTAAAAAAGTTCTAGTAACGTTACAGCAAACGTTTTTTGATAAGTTTAAGAAAACTTTCAGAGTAAGTTACCCAACGTTCTACGAACGTTCCCTGTTTTCAGTAAAATGAGACGGTTGTTTGTAAATGTTTCTGTTTTACGATGAATAAAAGTCTCACAGATTTGCTGTTGTTAGTTTCACGGCTCTCGAAATCTGATTACAGATTAATGTGCCGTCTCTGATTAGCAAGCTGATGTTGAGACCCCAATTAGCACTTTCAGAGGAAGCTGTAATTAATCATAAATTGTGTCTGGAAGGTCTGTTGCTGTTTGTTTGTGTCGGTACAGTATTGAGTTTTGATGTACGCAGATCTGACAGATTGTCAACGGGTTATTTTAATGTGATTTATTACATCATTTCCTGGATTAGTACAGTCATGTTTCTGCAGACAGCACTGCACACACCTCTATAACACACCTCTCCCTCACTAGCTGCATGATTTGCAGCTGCAGTAATGCTGTGTATGAGTCATTCCTGTTCAAATGACAAACACTGCCTTACCGGTTACATGCCAAAGTTTAAGCTGCAGCTGTAACTTTATCTCATTTGAAAAAAATGAGCAAAAATCGGTTATTAAGCAAGTATGTGACAGATCAGCACTTGACACGATTTCTTACCTTACCCTGATTCACAACAGTAAGTTTATAATAATGATTTATAATTTGAGCTGTCAGTTTCAGTTTTATGGGAAATGTCCGTCTGTAAACAGAAAGAAGATCCGGCTACTATATCTCATGCAGTGTTTGTAGCTTCTTACAGCAGTTGTTTAAGATTTAAACTTGCCATCCACGTTAATAACTCCACAAGTAACCTGCAGTCTCTGTTTCAAACAGAGGTGGCAGTAGAGAGGCAAAAGTTACGGATTTCAGCTGTAATATGAGATGGCTAACAGCATTGTCAGCAGTGTGTCTGGTTAATACTCAATAATAGCATGATTGTGTGTCTCATTTGTGCGTCTGGTTTGGTTGCAGGAGTGTTTATTGTGACACATAGCAGTAATTGAGAATCTGACAGATCATGTTTCTGGGGTACGCGAACACAAAACACATCTGGATGCAGCGCTTTCAACAGAACCTGCACGGTGACACGCTCTCTTCTCCTCCCTGGCAATGAGACAGACTCCATCTGTCGTGGGTTCATCTGCTGTGAGCAACTGCTTGTGACAGCAGTGATGGACGGTTCTTGTGCTGTTTCCCGCGGGAGGCGCAGCAAACAGAACCATCGGCTGCGATGCTGCTCCCGTCTGTTAAAGCTGATTGATTGATGAACAGTCTGAATTATGTGTTAGGGGTTTGTGGTGTAGTGGCTCAAACTCTGGGCTGTTTACCAGAGTATTGCTGGTTCGAACCCTGTGAGGAGTAGGTCTGCTAAGTAAGGCTGCGAAACAGAGTTTCTCTGTGCTCTTGTTGATAAAACACGACGAGGTGAGACTGCCTGAGGCGCATGCCTCTGTCTTGACCTTTGACCTTTAGCCTGTTTCCGCGAGGATCCATTCTCTGTGCTGAATACACTGCTGTGTTGCCTTGAGCTAGTTTTCCCATGAAGCAGCAATTATCATCCTGTGCTGAATTGTGAAACAAAGCATGTGTTGTTGCCAGCGTGAATTAGTGTTGAAACGCAGCCATCACATCAACCGCAGTGCAAAACTAAAGCCCTGATCATTCAAAACACATCCTCTTCATTACAGGCTATAGATAAAAAGTGAGCATATTCTCTGAGCTACAGAGAACATTCATATCTTTGGTTGTTTTCTCAGTTTTCAAGCTCTGTTCTAAAACATGGAGAATCGTCTGTTTGTTTGCTGTCTACGTGGACAGCCTTGTAGGGCATTTCAACTGTAGTATAGTGTGATATTGTTCAAAACTCGACTCGGTTTGATGAGAGCATGTTGCTAAGATAACAACACAATATTGTACCTAAGCGTTAAAATACAGTGCATAACATGCAGCCATATTGTGTAAAATAGTCTGTTTTATTAGAATAAATGGTCCCATTTTACAATAACTTTGCATTTGTTAAAGGTAGGGTAGGCAGTTCCAAAGACGCTAGCTTTAAATTGCGTTGCGTTGGTTGCAATGCATTCTGGGATTGTGTTATCTGTGATGATTACATGCTGTGTCACAGTTCAGTTAAAGACGATATCTTGTTCTCATGTTGTCTAACTTTTGGAACAGTGAGTGGGTGTCAATGACGCCTTTAAATGCGGTGTAGGTAGGCAGCACTTTAGATGAAGGAACAGTGAGTCTGTGAGTTCCTGTGTCTGTGATTTATAAATGGAGTCATTGTGCTGTAATTGTTGCTCTTGTTAGAGGCAGAGTGTGTGTTTAACAGCTATTGTCTCTCCTCATTTCAGCTGAGTGATTGACTTTTTGAGTCTTTAACTCAAGCCAGAAAAACATGCCATTCCATTAAGGTCATTACAGAAATGAACACACACATTCAGAGAAGGACGGGATCTGGTTTCTGCTGGGCATAAAATCTGTCCATTAGTTCATTCTATCATCGCCGGGGGTTCTGCTTTAGAACCTTTAGCAGCTCCAAACACCAGCCAGTTAAACTGATTTATTTAGACCGAATCAATCATTCGATGATTTGCTTTTTTGAACGTGTGCGTGTGTGTGCGCGTGTGTGCGCGTGTGCGCAAACAATGTAATTCTGTGTAAATTCAATAGTATTGAGTGATCAGTGCTTTGATTGATGAATTTAACTCTCAGTAAATAAACCTACAGTTTGTTTTAATTTACTCTACAGGATTGAGTTTGTTTGGGAGTTTTGGTTTCTTGTCACGGCCGCCTCTGACCTGCTCACTGGGGGTTTATTAAGACTAAATTTTTATATTATTGTGAACACAGCTGTTTAGCAAAGGCTTCTATCTTACTCTGTGTGCATGTGTCTTTATGTGTACAAGAGTGTGTTTGTGTGCATGTGTGTTTGTGTGTACAAGGGTGTGTTTGTGTGCATGTGTGTTTGTGTGTACAAGGGTGTGTTTATGTGCATGTGTGTTTGTGTGTACAAGGGTGTGTTTATGTGCATGTGTGTTTGTGTACTTTTTTATTTATAAGTGTATGTTTGTTTTCATGTGTTATGTACAAGTGTGTGTTTATGTGTGAGTGTGTTTGTGCACAGTGTGTGATGTTTATTTATTTCACCTTGTCGTGTTCCACAGTGTAACTTTGCATTATTAATCTGTGTCATGCTGTGTGTGTGTGCGCAGTGTGAGCAGTCGCATCTGCTGCAAGAGCATGAGGATGTGCAGGAGAGAACGACTCTGCGCTACGAGGAGCGAATCACAGAGCTGCACAGCGTCATCGCAGAACTGAACAAAAAGATCGACGTGCTGCAGGGGACCACCATCAGGTGCTGAACACACACACATTAACACACACACACATATTAAAATACACACACAGTCTGGTGTGTGGGGCACCAGCAGATCAACATTCCATGCTGGGTGCCAGCATCCAAAACACAACATATGTTGTGGTCCAGCAGTGTGCACACACACACACACACACACACACACATATAATGTCAACTGAGACTTACGCACACATGTGCAGAACAGTATCTGGACCACACACACACACATAAAGTAAGTTTTTGCTTGAGTGTGTGTGTGTGTGAGCGCAGCTGTCTGAGGTCAGTCTGGGTCTCTGCACCTGCGGTGGTCTTGTCTGCTGCAGACCCCTGGGAGACATTTCTCCTTCAGCAGTGTTTCTGCACCACCTGACGAGACGCTAAAACTAAATCACATAAAATCTGATAATATACAAGTTCTTGTTTTTCTGTTTTCTTGAGATGTTTCTAAAGAGGTTTCAGGAGGTTCGCTGTCTAGGTAGGCGGCTCACTAAGGGTTCAGAAAAAAGCTTCTGTTAAAGTCTGTATTTAGACAGAGCAGCACACGTGACCACAGACATGAAAACGCTCTCATCCAACGCTCTCATTGTGTTCAGCCCGAACACAATGATTGGATGACCATTTTATGGTCCTGCCCCTTCTATAAATGATACATTTTTATATATAAATATATTTAGGCCACTTGTGAAGAGAATTTTAACCAGCACAACAAAAAATGTTTCTGGAGAAAATCCCTTTCTGAACCGCTGCTCATGTTCTGTCATTTGACTTTGAAACTCATAGAGAGAGAGAGAGACGTGTTTTCTGGAGAGAGCAGAGATGTCTTACCCTGAAGAAATCTCATTTATCTTACTAACCCAACAGCATGAAAATAACCAGATTCTTCAGATAGCTCATTAATATTGTGCGTCTGTTATGAAGAGTTCGTGTAGGCAGCACTTGTTTTGCTTTGGGTGGGTGACCGTGTGTCTGCGCCGTTGACCTGCTGCGCGCGTGTGTGTGCGGGCGTTCTGTTGCATTTTAATGAGCTGAACTTCAGTGAGAAGCTTTTCTGTTTAATTAGAGACGCCTCGTGTGTATGCAGCAGGTCAGAACGCTTGCGTCCTCGTTAGGGAAATTAGAATAAATACTGAATGTCTGCAGGTCTCTGCTGACTCGATTACATTTCATATTCACTCTTGAGTCATTGCGCTGTCATTTGGTGCAGTTAACACAGCTTGAGTTTTTGCAACATTAAATTGTAGCATTTTATTTTTTCCACTTTAATGAACCTTTCACCCTGTTTTAGATTCACTCACCCTCAAATCACCTGTGTAACTTTCCTCTGTGAAAAAGGAAGATGTTTTGTGTAACGTTGACCTCCCTTTACATTGCTAAGAACATTATTCAAACTTAATATAATGTAATCCTAACTTTTCATTAACAACTTAAGAACGTTTTTAAAATATGACATATAACGTTAACAAAACGTTCTACTAATTTTACCAGAAGAATGTTTTTGATAACTTTGAGAGAACTTATAGAGAACATTAGCCAATGGTCAGCGAACGTTCCCTGCTAGCTGGTCTGTTTGACATTATAGACCATGACATTGATCTGTTTGAATGTACTGTAAGTTGCTTTGGATAAAAGCGTCTGCCAAATGCATAAATGTAATGTAATGTAATTCATTACATTCTGTGTGTCTCATTCAGGGAGGAAGACGAGCTGTCTGAACTCCGCTCTGAGCTCAGCCACAGTCAGCAGGAAGTTAATGAGGATGGGCGGAGCATTGATCAGGACCCTGACCAGGCATCCGTCTCACTGCCTGAAAACCAGTCCACACTGGTAACCGCAGACATGGGTAAGACACAGACACTTTTTGAATCTTTATTAACTGCCTCTCGAGTTTGTGCAAACACACCTCTGTGAATGTGGAAGAAAGTCTGTCACAATTAAAAGTGCATGAGGCCCAGTGCTAGTTTGTGAATATGTCCAAAATACCCTGAGACCTTGAGACACACCTTAACATAACTGAGAAATAATCGTGAACTTAAAAGATAAACTTCTGAGCAAAACAATTTTCATCTGGGCAGAATGAAACAGGGATAATTCTGTGTGAATTTTGAATTTGTTTTGTGTTTCACATGATTCAGTTGTGATTCAGTAAGAAATGATGGTCTGTTCGCTGTGCATATCTCTGTGTTGTTGATGTTGTCTACTTAGGGATGTTTTCTTAGGTTTTTCCACTTCATCAAGTTGATACGCTTGACACAAGCTCTTTAAACGCCCTCAGCAGTCAGGCTGCTGTCACGTTACCTGCAGTCATGCATACTACAACATTCCCAGCATGCATCACTCACACCTGTAAAGAAAGGTGCTATCTTACAATCAGTTTTGATGTCAGTGGTCCTGAATGCCTGATTGGTTCTCCTGTGTCACATGACTAATGCGCAGTGACCTCAGCTGTGAAAGTTTAAAGCTGCTCTGTTTAAAAAATGTAAAAAAATACAGTGTACTTGCAAAGTTATTTTCTTTATGTGGGTGTGTTTAAATTCTAAGCAACTGATATAAGTATAAACTACAACCACTCCATCATCGTCAGAACCCACACACACAGTAAAATAAGCAGGATTTATTCTTTTCCTTTTACTGATGTAACAGTCAAACTAACATTTCCTGGAAAATTGGACCTAACAGTTCAAATGATAAATCATTAATACAAACTTACCGTTGTAAACCGGGGTGAGTTAATGAGACCGTTCTGAACACTGATCGTTTGCTCAGTAACTGATTTTTGTTCATTTTAAACCAAAAAGATTGCAGCTTTAATTACTAAACAAATCATTTAATGTAACACTCATGTAATATATACTCATTCTCACTAGTTGTAAATGTCTTGATTACTCCTGGAGAGAGTTCATTGCTAATGTGTGCGTGCTCCATGTCATTTTTACAGAAAGCTGTTAGGAATATTAATAAACCTGGAATCAATAATCTGCTCTTGCTGTCAGTTGATTGTATTGACTCGTATGAGTGGAGTTCTCATTCAACACACGCACCACTACTGGCCGAGCTTTGACTCCATTCTGCTGTTGAATGCACGTATTTCACCATCCAATCAATTCCAGATAGAATAAAATTCCTTTTTTGGTTAAATATTCCATTTCACCCCGAAATACAGAACTGTACTGAAGCTAGCAGGAAACATTCTTAGAATGTTGGGTAATGTTCTCCCAACGTTCTTTCAATTATCAAAAAATATCACAAACATTGTACGTAAGTTATTAGTGGAACATTTAAAAATGTTACAGAATTTAATGTTTTTGTTACTTAACAGAAATGTTAGGAATTCTTTTAACCTAAAAATTGTCAGCTGGGTAGCTTGTTAATCCTGTTTCATTTTAAGTAAAACAGAAAAACCCAATAATGGGCTGTTTTATATGGACATATAAAAATGACCATAACACTGTTTCCTCATCTTCTCTCACAGATAACTGCAGTGACCTGAACTCTGAGCTGCAGAGGGTTCTCATGGGGCTGGAGAGTGTCGTGTGCGGGCGTAAAAAGAGCACATGTAGTCTGTCTGTGGCCGAGGTGGACAGACACATCGAGCAGCTCACCACTGCCTCCGAACACTGTGATCTGGCCATTAAGGTAACACAGAACCCAGAGACTCCGCCCACCATCTGACAGCTTCAGTGTGATTGGCAGAAAACTAAAGACTGACTGACCACAATACTACATATTCAGTAATAATATTTAAATCTGATCTTTAATATTGCTTTTTTGCTATGTGCCTCAAACACATTCTGAATAATTTTTTTAAAGATGTGATGCTACTAACCTGGAAAACTCATTGCGCAAACACTCATTGTGTCAGCTTCCTACTTTCTACAATATCCGTATATTCAGCCAATCAAATCAGAGCTTTGTCAGTTTGTCAGAGGCATTTTGAGTGGTTAATTCCAGGACTATTGCTAATTGTCACGGGACAGGACAAAGGTTTCATTGGTGGACTCCTCTCTCCACCAAGATCTGAAGACCGAATAGCTCTACATTGCATATTTATAGCCACCCACTTCATGCTGGTATTATAAATAATTTAATACTGGGTGTAGAATACAACTCAGCAGAGTACAGTACAGTACAGTACCATCTCCCCTCCAGCTCTGCATTTCTCTGGACTGAAGGATCATTTGCTGATGACTCACTGTTAGAACAGAGCACGTTTTACTGCTGTTTCTCCAGCAGATCTCCTCTCTCAGGTCTTCATCAGTGTGTGATGCATCATCTCATGCACTTCATTCCGTTATATACTGCTCCATCCTGCTGTTATATACTGGTCCATCCTGCTGTTATATACTGCTTCATTCTGCTGTTATATACAGTCTCCCACAGAGCTGTGTGAAGTACATTTACAGTGTGTGTGTTGTATGGAAACATGTTCTCGCAAAACAGCAGGTGTTTTGTGCTGTAATTAAACACATAGTCTTCCAGGAACTTAACACCCAGCAGTTCATCGTTTACTCACGATGACGTGCTTAAAATATCTGTACAATGTCCTTTCTTCTGTAGAACACTAAAAACAGACATTTACAGTAACAGGATTCTGTTTCTGTCTGTCTGTCCCTCTGTTAAATTGTGTTTGTGTGTCCCTCTATTGATCTGTGTGTGTGTGTGTGTGTGTGTGTCTCTGTCTGTGTGTTTGTCTGTGTCTGTCTGTCTGTATGTTTGTCTGTCTGTGTGTGTGTTTGTATGTCTGTGTGTGTGTGTAGACAGTGGAGGAGATCGAGGGAGCTCTGGGTCGGGATTTCTATCCCAGTCTGTGTGAGGAGCGCCTGCGCTGGGAGAAGGAACTGGCTGGACTCCGGGAGGAAAACGAGAGTTTGACGGTGATGCTGTGCAGTAAAGAAGAAGATCTAAACCGCACCAAAGCCGCACTGAATGCCATCAGAGAGGAGCGAGACCGGCTGCGCAGACGAGTGAGTCACACGTGCTGTCAAACCACATGACAGGAGCTGAACACTAAAACTGACACATTCTGGGATGTTGTGTGGGGTTGCCAGGGTGTTACTATGCAGTTGTTGTGAGTGATTGTTGGTGTTAGTTTTGCTTTGTGTTTGCTTGGGAGTTTAATACATTTCACAGTGGTGTTAAATCACTGTTAGTATAAACAATATTAATAGTTAGTGACTATTAGTGACTAGTTAGAATAACATTACAAATGTTATTTTGAAAGTTCTAGGAATGTTCAAAACATTCATTTTTTTAGACGTTGTATTAGTGCTATTGCTTTTTTTTAATTCTGTAATGTTTTTAAAATGTTCCACTAACAACTTAAGAATAACCTTTTTGAAATATGTGATATATATCTAAACATCTAAAACGTTCAACTAGCATTACTGCAAGAACATTTTTGATAACTGAGAGGACTTTTGACGGACGTTCTGAGACCGTTCCCCGTTAGCTGTGTTTTTTCACCTGAGTCACTGGTCATGAACTGTAAACGTCTGGAATATCTGTTTTAAAATGAATGAGGCAGAAAATCAAAGCACAGAATTTCTGATGGTCCAGTTCAGTCACTTCCTGTTGAGAGGAGAGTTGAGGGAGATGATGTTCAGTGAGTCACACATGATTCAGATTTCACTCCAGACTGACAGGTAATGATGCT
Organism: Botia almorhae; assembly: GCA_036877575.1. Taxonomy (NCBI): domain Eukaryota; kingdom Metazoa; phylum Chordata; class Actinopteri; order Cypriniformes; family Botiidae; genus Botia; species Botia almorhae. The sequence continues at coordinate 8,098 of JAZGTJ010005547.1, read as the reverse complement.
CAGCTTATCTTCAAAGACCTGTTTGTTTCTCATCACTTGGGGCGACGGTACGAATGCATGTAAATGTTCTCCAAATGATCTCACTATCTCTCCCGACTTAATACATGGAGTTAGTAAAATAAAGGTTTTTTGCCTCTTTTTGACTTTTATTTGTGACAATTAAAATGTTTGCATTGCAATCAGGTTTTAACAAGATTAACTCTAACTTGATTAACTCTAACTTGATTAAACTGTTTGTGTTACAGACATAAAAGATCTTAAGTTCATGAGGCTTATTAAAGGGACACTTAACCCAAAAATGACAATTCTTCCATCATTTACTCTTAATCTCACCCTCATGTCATTCCAAACCTGGTTCTGTCTTTGAGGAACACAAAAGAAGATACTTTGAAGTACGTTTGTAACCGAACAACAGTGACACACATTGACTTTCGTTGTATGAACACAAAACCACTGAGACATTTCTCAAAATATCTTCTTTTGTGTTCCACAGAAGAGAAAAAGTCATGCAGGTTTGGAATGACATGAGGGCGAGTGAATGATGGAAGAGTTTTTATTTTGGGGTGAACTGTCCCTTTAAGGAGAAATGTGCTGTTACTTTTATAAGTTACCTGACTTACGATTCTCACCTGGTGGACAATTAAATGGTTGAAATCCTATAGACTTGCATTGACGGAGCGACTTGAGTTATATATAGAGACCAAAATATCATAGAGACTCAGACTAAGCACTTTGGATCATTGCTAGGTAAGCAGCCACTTAGCAATACCCTAGCAACCATCCAAAACACATTTGTAATTGCATAGCAACAACATGGCAACCATTCACAACACCTTGGTGTCTTGGCAGTGAGTTTTGCGTGGACAAAAATTTTTTTTTTTGTTATCATTTGCTTACCTGTTTCTCGTCAAAGATCATCATCTGACAGTCCCAGTCAGATATCAGCAGAGAGGTCTGTAGATCTAGTGTAGATGTAGGTCAAGCATCACACAGTGATCCATCATATCTCCCTGCTGTGACCCCAGCAGCTCTTAACCAAGAGAGAGAATATCAATATTTTACTAGCACTTCAGTGCTGCTGGTGTGTAATGGGCGAGCAAGCAAGTGTCTTGCTTGCAGGCATGTATGGTTGCGTACCGCCACTGTGAGCTAACATGCACACACTCGAACAGCAGCTGACCAGCGGTAACCAATCAAACAAACCATCGCCACAAAGCCAAGCTAGTAATTATGGTCACGGCAGCATGCCGTGACTCAAACGACTGCGGCGAGTTTGTTTAAATATAGCTGTTTCTGCTGCCCGGACGCTCATGACAGATCTATTTACTGAACTTAAATTAAGACCGCCGGCGTCCTTGGCTAAAGAATCCGGCCTTCTGGATCACTCTCGGAAGTGGATGCCACCCGGCAGGGTAAAAAAGAGAGAAATCCTTTTGGATTGATCGGACTGCTGCTTTTAGATGCAGTCAGAAATCCAATCTGGCTGTCTGAAGCCAGTTACTGAGCTAACGTGATTAGCACTGAAATGCACTGAGTGAGAAAGGCCAAAAGCTCTTAAAGAAACAACCGGATCTGTTTAATGACAGACGTTAGCCGCAGCCGAACGACACACGACTGCCTGCATCACATTAGCTCTAATAAAATCTGTCCGGCGGTTGGCTAATTGGTGCGATGCATTACTAGCTGTTTGCTCAGGATTTTTTTTATTGCCGAGACCACAGAGACCCGTGATCAGATTACTGCGTCTCTTTGAATTATGATATAAGCTGCATGTTCACAATGTTTGTACATGAATCTGTTCGATATGAAAATACCAGCGTGTGTGTGATTGAGTACTGCACAAGCGCACTGTTCAAGAAAACATGTCAAATAAAGCTTTTTTATTTTTGAAATGATCAAACAATACATGCATTCGACTGCATCCCATCTAACAATTTCAGATTGTAAGAACGTTTCCCTAACATTTGCGTTAAGTCACAGAAATGGTCAAATGTTATTTTGAATGTTCTAGGAAACTTCAAAACATCCATTTTTTTAGATGTTGTATTAACTTAATTTTAAGAACTTTATTCCGAGTATGTTAGAATGTAAGAATGTTATTCAAACATTTTTTTAATTCTGTAACATTTGTAAAACGTTCCCCTATCAACTTAAGAATAATGTTTTTGCTATATATGATATACACCATTAAAAAATGTTACTAACATAACTTTGAGAGAACTTTTAGAGAATGTTAGCCAATGTTGTGACAGCGTTCCCTGTTAGCTGGTATTCTGCAAAATACTGCGTTCTCATCGGTAGCGGAAGGCATAATTTAATTAACCAAAATATTTAATAAACAATTAAGCCAGTGGAAGACAATGTAACAAATATTATGAATGACGGGTGTTTGAGTTCTGTGTGAGACTGATCGTATGAGCTGGGCAGTTATGAGTAGATAAAGTCATGAGTGTGCATTTAGAACCGTTCTATAGCTATTCACCGTACTGAAACTCACACTGCTGTGTTTGTGTGTGTCTGTGCGCATGTGTGTGAGTGTGTGTGAGGTGGTTTTGGGCCCAGTATTAGTTTGTGATTTAGTCCTTTATTTGTCCTTTGGCAATGTTTCATCTGGCAGGAGAACTGCCAGCATATTTCCCTTGTCACACTCTCTCTCTCTCTCTCTCTCTCTCTCTTTCTCTCTCTCTATTGTCAGAAAAACAGGCTTGGGGAAAAATGCTAAACATGCCTGTGTAGTAAATGTTGTGTATGTTTTAAGTAACATTGTTGATGTTACTCAGCACTGATGTATTTTCAGTCTAGTTTCATGTGTCTGTGGGTTTAGTGTCTGATCTGTCAGATATCTGATGTGTTCAGCAATATGACAACAATAAATTCAACTCTGATAAAACAACCGACAGCTGCAATGCATGAAACGTTAATCACATTAAAATCTGCAGGCACTGAATGGACCTCACGCTGCTTCGAAACAACAACAGACTCATTAAATGCCCCTGAAAATAAACTCCATGAGGCAAATATTTCTCCTTAACAGAGTTAAACTGAGTGAGCCTGCTGTGTGTGTGTGCGCGCGTGTGTTGCATGTAATATAGATGTAATCAGATCACATGAATACAGAGTCTGTCTCCCCCTCTCTTTCTCTCTTCCTCTCTCTGTTTCTCCTTTTCTCTCTCCTCCTCTCTCTCTTACTCTCTCTCTCTCTCTCCTGAAGGTTCGTGAGCTGCAGACTCGTCTCCAGAGCATTCAGTCTGGCGGTCCGTCCAGTCCCGGCCGTCTGACCCCAGCGGGTCGAACCATTAACCCCAGTACTGGAGAACTCAGCACCAGCAGCAGCAGCAATGACATCCCTGTCGCCAAGGTAACGCTTCTTCTCATTGTCATCCTCATTGAGTCCTAAATGTTGTATTTATTCATTCTTTTGTGTTAAATTCCTTGATTGTTTCTTTGTACTTTCATTTGATTTTGTATATACATATTGTGTGTTACATATATTCCGTATATTCTTTAACACGTGTGATGGACTGTGTCCCCCTGTCAGAACTTATCCTGGGGTTAAAACAATATGAAGAGTAGAGCCTTTTAAAACAGAAAGATACAGTAAATGAGTGTTTGTTTAGCCATCATTGAATATGTCTGCTGATATAATACTTTTGATGTGTTTCTGAATATGTCTGTCTGCTGCAGGTGGCCGAGCGCGTGAAGCTGTCCAAGACAAGATCAGAATCATTACCAGTGGAGAGATCCATCCTGGGCTCTGAGATCAGCAGCATCGGGGTAAGAGAGAGAGATGGAGAAAGAGACAGATGAAGAAAGAGAGAGAGAGACATTAATATACATGTTTAATGTATATAAATCAGTAGACGTCTATGGGATGTCTGGACAGATGGATAAGTAAACGTGTGTGTGTGTGTGTCTACAGGTGTCCAGTAATGTGGCAGAACATTTGGCTCATTCTCTGCAGGACTGTTCTAATATCCAGGAGATCTTCCAGACGCTGTACGCACACGGCTCCGCCATCTCTGAGAGTAAGATCAGAGAGTTTGAGGTGGAGACAGAAAGACTCAACAGGTTAGACTTATCAAATATGTCTGTCTTCAGATTCTTATTATACACCTGCTTTTGAAACCTGGTGCTGTATCATCTGTCTTGTATGAGCACAAAATCATCATGTGTTAAAGGTAGGGTAGGTAGTTTCAGAACGGCTAGCAATCGCATGCTAGCTGTGAAAGCAAAAGATCCCCCCTTCCTTTAGTCTCCAAACATAGTTCGACAGACATGTGTGACATCCTGTCAATGCATTCGGACCGAACACAATGATTGGACAAACATGTTATGCTCCTTCCACAGAAGATATATATTTGTAGAAACATATTTAGAGCACTTAGTGATTGTTATCGGGATGTGAAGAGACTTTCAACCAGCATAACAAAAAATGTTTCTGGAGCAAAACTCCAGCCTGCCTTTAAACCTTTATAAATATTTCAGTGTGTGTCTCATACTGCTATCCAGATGTGTGTGATGTTTCTGGTTCATTCGGTCTGGTCTCATGGAAAACTCTATTCATGCTATTAAATTTGCTGTTTACTCTGTTAAAGTAAAACTGTGAATATGAGTCACAGTTAATCTCTCTCTCTCTCTCTCTCTCTCTCTCTCTCTTTGTGTCTCTCTCTTTGTCTCTCAGTCGTATCGAACATTTGAAGTCTCAGAATGACCTTCTGACCATCACACTGGAGGAGTGTAAGAGTAATGCTGAGAGGATGAGTATGCTGGTGGGTAAATATGAGTCTAATGCCACAGCACTCCGCCTGGCCCTACAGTACAGGTACTCTATACACACACACACACACTCTTTATTCCACACTCTGTTTCCCTCACACACACACACTATCACACACACACACTCTTTCTCTCTCTCACACACACACACACACACACACACGCTTTCTCTCTCTCACACACACACACACACACACACACACACACGCTTTCTCTCTCTCTCACACACACACACACACACACATTATGCTGAAGCTCCCGATGAGCGAGTTGTTTTTATGTAGATCAGCGCTGACAGCTGTGACTTTTAAAGAAGTCGTAACCTTAGAAAACTCAGTCTAGTTATAATTACAGTCAGATTCCTAACAAGATCAGATTTGCATGTGGCAGATTCTGAGCTGTTTAAGATGTTGTTTAAATAAAAAATGGTAATTCCGCACACAGACGACCTGCAGATGACTCTAATGAAAACCTACACACACACACACACACACACACACACACGCACACATACAAACACACGCACACAAACCTACACAATCATACACGTACACACAACGTACACACACACACAACATAGACAAACAACGTACACACACACACAACATAGACAAACACACACACATACATGCATACGCACAAACATACATGAGTTATTTTGTCTGTGTTGATGATGAATTGCAGAGGGTGTTGAAATGGAGGCGTGTGATTGGTTGATTCTCTGATGGTGTGTTGGATTAGATCATCTGTGTGTGGTTACACCCTCGCTGAGGCAGAAGGTCGAGAGTTTGATTGAATTTCGTCCCCTGTGACTGTGATATCAGTGGGCTGTAGGAATGTGTGTGTCTGGGGGGGCGAATCAAATCCTCGTAAGACAGAGACGCCAACAAATGCACAAAACTCGACAATTAATCCCCCACACACACACACTCGAGCAGGTTAACATCATGATCTGATTGTTCAGGCAGTGCAGACTGTCATTCAGAGAGGAAAGAACAGATCTCACGTGTGTATGATTGTGTGTGTGTGTGTGTGTGTGTGTGGTCATGGTATTTACTAGGATATTAGGAGTAAATCTTTAACCTTGTGGTTATGTATGAGGATAGAAAATATAGTATGTACAGTGTATAAACCGTTTTGTCTATAAAATGTCCCCATGAAATGTGTGTGTGTGTTGCAGTGAACAGTGTATTGAGGCCTATGAGCTTCTCCTGGCACTGGCGGAGAGTGAACAGGGACTGGTGTTGGGTCAGTTCAGAGCCGCTGGAGTCACGGCTGTCGGTAAGACACACACACACACACACAGAATGACAATGAACCAAAAACAGGATCAACTGAGTACTGTGTGTATGATCTGTTCCCTTAAAAACAGCTTAAATACAGTGTTGTACATGTCACATCTCTCTCT
>JAZGTJ010005546.1:0-27230 GCA_036877575.1 Botia almorhae | reverse complement strand
ATTGATTTTAGGATTTTAAATTAAGGATTTTAGGTTTTAATTCATCTTCATTCATAGCAGTAAAACGACTTATTTTTAATTTGAACAAATTTACATTCGACAAAAGTGTTGTAGGACTAAAGTTTTTTTCCCCCCAAAATCACTATTCATTTTGTTGCCACAATATCCAGTACCCTGAAATTAACAACAATAACAAAAATCTCCTGGTTGTAAAAGGTTAAAAGATTAAATATAATGGTTGCATCCAAATTCTCGCATATGTGTAAGATACATACATGCCTTTGTGTGTGTGCGCTTTGGGTGGCCCTGTATATCCTGTGCGTGTTCTATGCTGATGTAAACTGTCCAGTATACTCTCGGCCAATCGTCGCACATCGCCGTGGGTTTCAGGATGTGACCTCACAGCCTCTAGCTGCTGCAGTCCTCCCTCCTCCAGTAACATGCTGCAGTAGCGTCCAGCTGTATTCATAAAGAAATGCAAAATTAAAATAAAAAACAAAGCTTTTAAAATGACTATAAACCATGCATTTGGTTTACAGTGCTGATCTCACCATTTTTGCTGCAGACATGTTGCATGGCCCATGCAGCCCATAACTGAACTCCTGGGGGCTGGAAGCATTCCAGCAAGGGGAAGAAAGGGTTAAATGACCTGAAACACACACAGGCACAATTAAGCACATTTGTGACACTGACCATGTAAACTAGTACAAAAAGCCAGATTTCATACTCAGTAAAGCATGTTTTAATGATGCATGTTTCTTCTCACCTGTACGCTACCATCTCACATTCTGGTGTTGGCCACTTCAGAATCGCTAAGTGCTGCGGGACACAGATATTGAGTAACAAGCTTAAGACAGACTGCTTACCAATGAGCCATTCCATATTTATTTACACACATTGTGCATGTAAACTGAAACAATATAATATTAACAATACCATTTAAAAACATGAAGATTAAATGTTTGAAGAACATTTTGCAATAACAAACCTACAGCAATAACTTAATTTGTTTCTTAAACTTAAAAGTAAACCTAAAAAAAAAAAAAAAATCTAAAGGCCTTTGAAGTGACTATTTTGTTTATTCTGTGCAAATATTTGCAGGTTACTTTTCAAAATAACATTTAACCGTTTTAATTTTTTCAAATTTTAAGCTTAGAAAAAAACAAACAAAAAACAAGCAACTTATTTCCAGTCACAAAAGCACGCACCAGTTGCTCCAGTAGCGTAACCCTGAGGGGCAGGTCGAGGGTCCACACCTTCTCACCCCTTGAAGTGAGGTGAGCCAAGATGCCTGCAGCAAAATAACTGACTTCCACCTCTGTACTGTGTAGCAGAGAGCGGATGTGATCCAGAAAGCTCTGTACCATCAGCTCACCGTGCAGCTCACCCACCTCTGCGATATTGTTCTGCATACGTGAACAAAACGCATACAGAACAATTAGAACTAGATAAGACAGACAAACGTACGACAGCAAGGGACCACAGCTACAAAAAGTCAACTGAATGCAAAATAAATTACTTGCATCTCATTAGACTTTCTAAGGAAACCTATTAGAATAATCCCTCAGCATTATGATTTGCCTTCTCTGACACAGGAAGGTGTATTATCAGTGCTGCCCACACAGTGAAAGCTTCAGAATAACTCGCCCCAATTCAATTTCAACACATTACAACACTGCCATAGAAATATTACTTCCCTCTCCAGTGCATATCCTTTACAGCTTATCACAATGCATCAAGTTTGTAAATGTTTCTTACCAGTAAACCCAGAACCTTCTGATGAATAGATGACTCTGATGGAAAGGACTGGAAAACACAGACATTTCTAAATGAGCATTTAAAAACTTTTTAAGAGCATTTTCATGAATTAGTCAAATAGTCAAATACTAGATTTTTACATATTTTTTTATTTTTTACATAAGTTTAAATTGTAAGCAACTGTTTTAGGAACAAGCTACAAATGCTCAAAATAGAAGCTGGGTCATTATCATTCCATTTAAGAAAGTGACAAAACCCTGCAGATGAAGTCTGACATTTCTCAGCAAATTAAACCTGGAAACTCAAATTATAAATCATTATTATAAACTTACACTATTGAATCGAACAGTTGTGAAGGGTAAGACGACAGTTTTGAACACTGATCTGTTATGTACTTGCTTAACTGACTTTTGTTTATTTTTAACCCAAAAAGTTATGGATTGCAGCTTTATATATTGCAGCTTCATATAATACACAACACTTTAATACATAGAATTAGGTGTTTGTTAAAATTCCTAATCCCAGATATGAGCAACAGTAAGTATGCTATGCCTTACTAATAACGTAGTCATGTTGCTAAGGAGCGAAAAGGCTAAACAATTGTCTGCATAAGACCTATACTAGATATGTATATCTAGTTTGTATTTGTCACTTAATTCTTGGATCATGAAATCCTGATGTGTTACAATCTGATCAGTTAAAGGGTTTGGAAAGTGTATCCACCTCCAATACTTTGATGAAGAGTTCCAGGCCCTGGTTCTCTATAAAGTGTCTGCAGGTAGTAGGAGATTCATCTGTGAGGTTCCAGAGAGCACTGAGTGTGAACTTCAACGTAGCATCCACGGTACCCTGAGATGTCTTCTGCCGCACAATGTGCAGAAGTTGCTATGATATAGAGTTTTTGTGAGAGAGAATTAATAGTAAATGCTATTTTCCACTCAAGTATTACAAGCATGAAGTAACAAGTTTGAAAAAGTACCTTTACAATATAAAGCTCTGCTCCCAATTGTGCAGTTTGTTCAGTGGACAACTGGTAAAGAGACACGAGAGTGAGAGAGAAAGTAATGTTTAAAGAGACACGTTTTTATATTACAAATTTCACAACAATATACCTCCTTCTCTGTCCCTTTTCTGCCCAGATTTTGCTACTGTACCTTTAAGACATTTATATGTAAATGACCTCTTATAATTGGCTAACCTTTTTGATGATAAAAACTATTGTTTTACTATTGAAATACTACTTTTTTTAGCTAAACTCTTTTAGCAGTATTGCATGTGTTAAAAATATTCATTAAACAAAAATTCAACTTAGCAACATGTCAATGTCAAACTATTGAAATCAAACTTAAAACTTGAGTCTCCAGTGTGAAGCGCTTATGTATACACTGTGTTCTAAATCAGTCATTTAGCACTGCTTAGCATGTCTACATAGTAGATCAAATTCTTTTACATTAAAAGCAAGAAAAATGTCAGTCAGTCAGACTTCTGCTGTTAAACATCATTCAACATGCAGACTGTAATAATAAACTCAAACCATCAGCACTCAACCATTGACTCCCACTAAAATAACTTCATCTGACCTAATGGTAGACATCAGCAGTCTGACACCATCTGTTACTCTTGAATCTGTCACACTGCATTTTATGACTCATCACTCTAATGGAATGTTCTTAATCTTCTTTGGGAGCCTCCCATGTTACATTTCCTGTTACTCCCATGACACATTGCCTATGTCTTCTTACCTTGGCAGCGAGGATGGATATAATAGCAACGGCCATCCTCTGCATGTTCTGATCCTCATGATTACATAGCCACTGCATTACCAGCTTGGCAGCTTCAAACCTGGAATCAACAGACAGTATGATAACTCAGACACACTGATGGGAGATTTAAACCTACAGAACACAAATGCATTACCAGTCAAATGTTTGAAGATACCCGACTAAAAATGTTTTAAGAGTCTTAGGTTTAAATGCTTGACAGCAGTTCCCTTTAGAGAGCGATTCACTCGACATTGGGTCAGAAGCTGATGCTATGGGAAAATCCCTTTCTTCTGTACCACCCTGAAGCTTTATTAAATCACACCAGTGTACCTGAAAATTGTGCTAGCCAATGTAGCCCAAACAGCGAGTTGAGCACCAGCACAACATAACCTCACAACATAACCTCAGAATTTTTCTCCTTAACACTGATGATCCTGGAGCTTTGCCATAGACATGATGCTATTGTAACGGATGGGCAATCCTCACATCCGCTACAAGTTTTGGCGGACAAAAAAATCTTTCTTGTTAAAAACTCTTAAACTATATATATTATATTCATTAAAAATGTCAGGATTAAGCCCAACACAATCCAATAAAAAAATTTATACGGAAAAGTGATTTTAGGGAATATTAGATCAAACAACCCCAATTTTATGGCGTATTCACCGTGCCTAGAGTGAGTACACCCTTAGTTTCCACAGCCAGTTAACACAAATTATAAAGTAGACAAAAAAACCGGGTTGTCCTGGGTCAGTTGTCACCCACATAAATAATATAAATGTTGTATGTAAATAAGACTATTTTAAAATGTCAGTTTATCCATCATGTTGTAGTTAAAAACATCCATCACCTTAAGTATTCTGCTCATGAGCCAGGTGTTTAACATTCTTGGACTAATCTTAATCTTGCTCAACATATAGGACAGATAGCAGCTAATTTGGATTCAGCCCATATCTTTGCCTTTTTAAAGTATAACAGTTGTATTGATATAAAAGTTGTATTGATCCTGTACTGATCCTGCGTTACCTGTTAAAAGGAACTTCCTGCAGGATCCGATCACTACAGAGAGATAGCAGGCAGTTCTTCTGCAACTACAAAAACAGAACAGCTGGTAAAGGAGGAAATCAGACTGTCAGACTGTCCTCTCAACCGTTTCCTAATTTTTAAGTCATTTCTGGGAACTGAAAGGTCACACAGACAACAGAATGCTTTTTTTAACACACACCTCGGAAATATTTACAAAATTATAAGTTTAGGTTAATTCCATTTTTTGAAAAGCATTTCTTCACTTCAATATAGAAAATACAGATCATATCATTGTATTTAATTATAAGTCAACCATTGTTAACAATGAGAGACCTACACAGTTCTTTATCAGAGTCTCTTTTCCTGATCAGTAAATACTGATGATTTCAGTCTTGTTTTTACTGTACCTGTTGGTGGTTGGGGAAGGTCTTCATGGCTTCGAGTAACAGTTGGGTGACATTTCCCAGGAGTTGCACAGGAATTCCGAAGGCCAGTTCCTGTTTGGTGAGGTTGAACACACAGGCACTTGCTGCCAGCTGAACATTCAATGTGGCCGGATGATTTTTCATCCCCAACGCTACCAACTGGAGATCAGGAGGAAAGGAAAAGAGCTGAGAGGGGGACTGTTATGGAGAAGTGCAGTGATGTTCTGTTTTTGTGTCCTATAATGCATTCTATGTTCTCTGTGTGTGTGCATGTACCTTCAGAATGTCAGGTCGTGGTTTCTCGATGGCATGAGTGAGGCTGAAGAGGTGGAACAGGGCCTCTCTGACAAAACCTTCTCTCTCATTGTATCTCCTCAATGCCTCACAGATCTGAGTCTCATTGGCCTCTCCAGTCACCTTCAAAAACACAAACACACATCTTTAAAACATCTTCAACAACCTCTAAACATTAACAATAAACCTAAACCAATTTAAACAGGCCACAACAAACAGTGCCAGATGATACTAAGCCACTGTTAGCACCAAAATCTGAAACTAATAATTTTATAAACATTTTTAAAAAGTCAAATGTATTTTTTACATTTAAAAGAACAATTGAATGAAGACTGATAAATTGCCTGATGAGTTATATTTTCCATTAAAGAAACGGTTCAACAAAAGAAACATTTGCCAAAAAATAAAGTCAGGAACTTCATTTGACTTGTTAGCTATCTTCATTTCAAAACATTTCACTTACCTTTAAACTGCTCTCTCCAGACAGGAAGTCTGAGAATCCAGCATCAGTGGCCAACAGGCCGACAAAGGTCATGCCAGGTCTCGCCTCCACGAAAGCCCTGACCGCTGCATCCGTCACCTGTTTGCGCCCTGACACATCCAGGGACACTAGCTGGGGCAGGATGCCTGGAGCCTCCAGCAACTGTCGAGCCACGTCGGATGTGAACTGCTTATCATCTGAGATATCAAGGTGCTGTAAACCCTCTAGCTGGAGAGACAGAAGAATATTGTGCATTTGCTATACGTACAGTTTTCACTCACAGTCCTGTGAGCCTATTTACACTATAGGAATTATTCTAATGACAAAATCAGCCTATCCTGTAGTTTTTTTTGGTTTGGGCAAAAACACTTCTCCGACCAGTAAGATATAAGCACTTGGGTCATGTGTCCAGAACAGCATTTAGATGTGAATCAGACAAATGAAAAGCTGACAGCTGCTAATTTTGATAGTTAAGTAAAAGCAACAATAACACCCAAAAAACAATAAACGTCTACATACCTGACACCATTTTATTACAACAGCTCTATAATTACATCTTTATTGTCATTAGGCTATATTCCCATGTTTTAGGCTATTTTGCATGAAGATATGTGAAATCTACATAATTTGACAAGTTAGGTGTAATTTACTCTTTATTAATTATTTTAATTAATTTATTAAATTTACATTTATTAATTTTGTCATTCCAAACTGATTTTGGGAAAACAACTGACCTTTGTGTTCTAATAACAGCTTACCGATTCGGAAGCACATAAGGTGGGGTGAGTAAATAATGACAGAATTTTCATTTCCCTTTATAAACAAGTGAATAAAGTGCTTGTCCATGGATAGACAGCTGGAATTGTGTCTGACCTGGCTGAGCACAGCAAGCAGCTGAGCTGTGGTCATCTCCAGCCTCTTGAGCTGGTGCATGGTGAGGTAGCGTAGCCTGTTTCTCAAGCCCAGGAGTGGGGTCAGGTTTGTCACTGAGGTGTTGGAGATGTCCAAACTCTCCAGACGAGGCAGTGAGCACACGTCCACCAAGCCTGAATCGTAGAAGTCGACGTTGGACACGCTGAGGGCGCGGAGCCCCTGCAGGGCGCTGAAGCAACGGTGACTGGGCTCCTCCAGAGAAGACATGGTCAGGCCATTCAGGACAAGGCGTTGAAGGCTCTCCTGAAGGACTTTATTGGACGAGAGACCTCGAAGGATGTCGGCGATGGTGAGGTCGACATTGACCCGTGAAGCGTCCAGCTCCACGAGGCGGTGGAGGCACAGCGCACGATGAAAGGCTTCGGCAGAGATGCGGGCAGTGCGGATGCAGGCGTGACGTAGACGGAACTGTTGACAGCTACGGAAGATTCCCACCGTGCTGTCGTTCAGCAGACCTGTAAGATAATCAGTAAGTGGAGTTTTTATGACCTATGTTCTGTTTATTCCATAATGATTCACAAGACAATCATTGGACCAAATTCTGTCATCATTTACTTAAACGCATTTCCAAACATGATGCCAGGATGTAGATTCAGATTTTAAAATTAGGGAATCGATTCTGATTCCGAACTTCATCAATCTGTTGAACTCTATGAATCAGAACAGTTACATTTTTTTAATTTTTACTTTGTTTTATATGTAAAAATGTTAGTTATAGCTCGGTTTTGTTAAATATCCTCCAAATTGAACATCTGACTGAATCTCATACTCACCCTCAGTGGCCATCTTGCAGAGCAGTTGGTCGGCCAACTCTTGAGGGAAGACCAGAGGCTCACGGAAGGACAGAGAACCATCATCACGCATCTCACAGAAGACCTCCAGCCTGGAGCTCACTACAGTCAGGCACAGATCGGTCAGAGATGGTGGGGATGCCTCGTCCTGGAACAAACAAAACCATTTAGATCTCTGTTTTAAAGCAGACACCCCTCAGAGTAGTCTTTTTAACTACAATATCTATCTGAGGTAATAGTTGGTTTTACAAAGTTAAAGACAATAGGTCTTTTCGCATCTCATTAAGAGAAGCACTAAAAGATCAGACAAAAACCAAAGGTCTAAAAATGTAATTTTCACAATGAAGGAGAAAACATTGCCATTATTCTTTATTTAGAATATAGTTTAAAGTCAATATTGCGTGCGTTTGCACTGACTCGCATGACATTTTGTTTTTAAAAATCTACTGTAATACCCTAAAACATAATTTTACTTTTTAACTTTACAGCTATTTTAAAAAGCTTTTTGGTTTGCGATTTACGTGTTCTGCGCAGTGTGTCCAGAATTTTTGGTGTTTCGAACAATAATTTTCTTTATGGTACAGACAGTGTCTTCCTCAACGACAGTGTTAATGAATCGCCTTCTTGAGGACCTGGGCTACAACCTTTTCAGATCAGATCTTTAACCACGAAGCCACAAACATCAGACTAAGTGAGGACCAGAGTTACCCACCAATAAATGAACTTACTACAAACATAAGTTTAATAAACAACATGATCTACTTAACATCCAAGATCAAGCACATTCACAAAATGTTGGTTGATGTCAATTACCTGTCCGCAGACAAATGATAGCATTTAGGTATGGCATATGTAAGTAAAATCTTACCATGGTCTCAAAAAGATGGATGATAACGGCTCAAAATGCACAAAACACTCGTGTTATGCGGATGATCGCAGGTAAACTGATGTGTAGAACAAACCCACAATCCGACTGAAAAACTCCTAGCGTGTTAGCATGTAATCATTTGCCTTACAATACTTCCGGATCCTACTTAATGTTATTTTTAAAGAAAAAAAAACGTACTTTTCTTTTTCTAGTTGGCATAGTCATTTTGTTTTTTTACAGTTGGCAAGGCGATAATTACGTGATCTCAGAGAGCATTTTGACGGGTTTTATATCTGGAGGAAAGACTTGACAAGTAAACACGTCGTCACACGGGAACCGGATCTTCATCTGGTGTAGGCGGGGTCTACGTAGGAAGGCTTTTAAATCAAACGTTATTTGTATTAGTACAAAAAATACCTTACCAGAGGCATTTTAAATACCTTACCAGATAAATACCAGAGAATGTTTTTGACATTATAACAGTGATAAAATATAAAACTTCAAAATTACAAAAAGGCAATTTACATTTTTGTCTATAAAGCTTTATGCTATTTATACTCACTTTTTGAATGTAGAATTCTAATACTACTATAATACTCTAATATTCTAATGGCTAATAATACCAATACTAAGACTTTATTTTGCTTAATAGATACGGAGTTTTAAGATATAACATTTTATATTTGTGTTTAATTTTGCCATGGACTATGGGCGGATCTACGGAAGCCCGCTGGTCACAATTACGAAACTAGGAAGCGACATCAGTCTTCTGTGCATGTGGAGAGTCCGCACGTTGGTTTGTAACGTTTTCATAGTTTTATATAACCCGATCACCCGTGTCTCAGTTGAAGTAAATAGATCTCTAAATTTTGAATTCCGTTAATTTATAAAGTCATCGGACTCATTTATTCATCTTTTTAAATACATGTTCTGTATGTTTTTGCACAACTAGTGCCGATCAAGGTCAGAAGTTGCTTGACGAGAGACCTTCAAAGTGTGTATGTAATTGATAGTAAATCTCTTACTAAATGGCGGGATTAATTAACTTTGAGGACGAAAAGGAGGTCAAGCAGTTTTTAGATAACCTAGGAGTGGAGTACAGTTATCAGTGTTACAAGGAGAAAGACCCTGAAGGTAGGTTGAAGCGCTGTCCAGACCATGGTGGTGCTGAACTGAGTTTTTAGTGCATTGACTGTAGGGTGTTATTTTATTCTGTTATACTGTTATAATCTCGTTTTTCATGTACTAGGTTGTCAGAGGCTGGCAGATTACTTGGAGGGTGTGAAAAAGAACTACGAGTCCACTGTCCAAGTTCTCAAGCATAACTGCGAGGTGAATGGACATGGAGAGAGTTTCTATAAGCTTGGGGCTTACCATGTCACCGGCAAAGGTAGAGCCAGTCCTTGGCTCAGTATTGTTATAAATATTGAGATAATTACAGTAAGAGTTGTAAACTGGTTATTTAGCACAGTGTATAAAGACTATTTAATATTTGCACATGCATAAATGTTCTAACAAATTTAAGAAATGCTAATTGCATAATTGATTTTTATTATAATTTGGAACCTATGCTAAATGAATCAAGAACACTTTTAACAATAAAGGTGCTATGAAGGTTTACTCACATCAATGCCATAGAAGAACCATTTTCGGATCCCAAAGAACCTTTCAGTTAAAAGGTCTTTAAAGAACCATTTCTTTATTACCATTTGTGAACAGACAGTTTGTGTGAATGTTAAAGGTTATTTAATTAAGCCATAAACCACACACACAGATTATGTGAGTCAGAGTTCTTGATTTGGAGTTTGTTTGATATTTTATATATGGTTTTTAAATTTTTTGTTCCTGGCAGAGCAATAATTCAAATTTAAATTCCTTTGAAATAAGTTTTTAGAATTAAACACTTCAATCTCAAAACTGTACATATAGTTTATGTACATTGCAGTGTTTTTTTCCAAATAATGATCGTGACGTACTTGTATGCACTGATCTGATATAGCTAACAGCTTCCCAAGGTGAATTTTTAACATCTAACATATTTTTTGATATCAGGTGGTGTGACAAAGTGTTTAAAGACAGCATACTCCTGTTTTATGAAGGCATGTAACACCAAAGGCAAGAAGTCTTTGGATGCTTGCCACAATGTAGCTCTGCTTGCCCATGACGGGCGAGCCATGGAGGGAGGCACAGACGCAGTGGTGGCTCGCCAGTATTATGAGAAGGCATGTGATGGAGGCTTTGCCCCCAGCTGTTTCAACCTGAGTGCCCTGTTCATCCAGGGATCTGAAGGAGTGGAAAAAAACATGTCATCGGCTTTCAAGTATGCCCTGCGGTCCTGTGAGCTGGGCCACGTGTGGGGATGCTCCAATGCCAGTCGCATGTACAAACTGGGTGATGGGATCGATAAGAATGATCAGAAAGCAGAAGAACTTAAAAACAGGGCTAGAGAACTTCACGGACAGGAGAAAGAAAGGCAGCTGAAATTTGGAGAGTGAGATAACTGTATTTAATACATATAGCAGACCTGATGGATTAATAAACATGGATCAAGACCTGGATATTGGTGCTTTATGATACAGTGATTTGTGCATTGTGCCATGTTTTTAACTTAATTGTATGTCCTTGCTGTCACTCACTGGCCTTATACATTAAAACGGGTATTAAGACAAAAATGACAGTATTGGATCTGTGCGTAAGGGTCGTTATTTTTCTGTTATTTTCAAAGATAGTCATTGACAGGCTAATGCGCTACAGAAGGAGTTGCTACCACCTTCTGGAAGTGGCAGACAAACTGAGTTATTGTAGATTAATTAAATGATTGACACTTCTCTAAAAAGTAATTGACTTGTGTATTTTACGAGATGCACTACATAAAATAACCACAAGAGAGCAGCATATGTACACTAAAAATAATACACACATACAAAACTTGGGTTTACTCGCAACTGGTGGTTTCTGTAACTGTGGTATTTAGCTTGGAACAAACATTCGTGTCTTTTATAGTACAGTATTGTTTTTAATTGAAAAAAATCCACTTTCACCCCTGTACTCAGCTGAAATGTACTACATGTAACTTCATATAACAAACGATTTGGTCATTTTAGTTTTGTGTTCTTAGAATAGTCCAAACTTGTATTCACTTCAAAGTCTGTTTACTTATTCTTACCCTTATTTAATCTCAGTAGTTTTTTTATTCTCATTGACCATTTCTTATACTACTAATTTGTTTTCAAAAATCGAACATAGCTTAGATTTTCTAGATGTTGTAAGTAGAATCGTGTCCATGAGCCCAAGTGTAATTGACTTGCATGATTTGGGCGTGAAGAGGTCAGTAACGGCTACAACAAATGATGCGCATGCAGTCCTCACCTCCAATAACAGCCCCGCAGCAGCCGCAGCCAGTAACCACGCCCACTTTAGCTATCATAATCACGGTACCAAGCGTTGGATCGAGACCTTAGCTCTGCCCACTTTACGCGATCCTCCAATAACACTGCAGCACCAGCGGACAGAGTCCGTAGCCACACGCACTCGCAAAGTCCTGCTGCTGGAACATTACAGACGCGCGGCTGTTGTTGTGTTATATGTTTTATATTAGTTTGCTGGACGGCCGTGTGCAGCACGGAGTTACGGTCTCGCATCCCTGCTCAGAAGCTCAGCGTTGACCTCGAAGCGGTGAGTCTGACGATCTTTACATGTTTGCGATGCGCAGATCTGCTGTTATGAGCGGGATGTTAGCTAGCAGGCTACAGCAGCACGACTATGATCAGATTAACAGCGAGTAAAGCCGCTCTGACCGGCGAAATGTCGTTTACAGACTAAAGATGCGGCTGTGTAGGAGGGAACCCATGTGCGTGTGTTTGCTCTGCACATGCGGTGTAGTTGAATGACTTTTGCGTGCATGTTCTCTGTTATGGTGATAATAATCGACGCGTTGACGACCGGTGTGTGCGCGTCTATTTAATCTTGTAGGATTTAGTTTATTCTCAGTGGTGATTCACGACGGTGGATCGCTGTAGGATAACGGTTGTTTGTATGAGGGGGGGTTTCACATGCCCTCCACCCCACCCTGATTCGGGGTGTGTCTCACATACACGGCCGAAAACGGAGAATTAATTTCTAAAAATGCACCTTGCACAATTTACTATGGTAGCAGCCCCCCCCACCCCCAAAATACCACAGTTAACATCATTAATACTCGTAATACTGTAAAAGTGTGGTAACTTGGTATTGGCAACTGATAAAATGAATCAAAACGACAGTATTCTCGTAACATCAATGAACACTACTATACTTCTAGATAGACAGTTCTCTATCTCTTGCCCTGTCAGTACACACACACACACACACACACACACGTACTCAAATTTCCACCAGACAGATAAACATATGGTGAGAAACCTTTGTTCAACAATGTATTGTAGATGCGTTCCAGATTCACCTCAGGTCCCACAAAGAAAGAATACATGCAGTGAATATGTTTACACACTGACCATGTTGATAGTTGGTTGAAAAGCGGCAGACAGTGTCAATAGCGTTAAATGTGTGTAGAGCAAAAGACTTGATCCGCCTCAGCACTTATTGATCAAATATGGTAATGAGACGGACTTTCTGGAGTCATTCTGTGTTTTACACTGAGTTGAGCATTGTTATGTGATGAAGTCAGAGTCGTGTTAAGTAGCCTGACGTTGTAATAATCAAAAGAGGAATTTGCTTTGGCTATTAAAGTGTAGTTTACCTTGTGTTAGTTGGGTTTTCTTGGGTTATACCAAACACTCGTTATTACACATAATGTATCAGTACAGGGTTGTTCTTGTGACCCATTTTTTAAACCATGATTCTGTATGCACAGAATGAACGTTTCGATATCGAGTCTTCTGACTCATTACTCAAAGGTAAAGGGTTCAGTCCTTGATAACGTGAATCTTCTATTCTGTAAAGTTCAAGAAGCAAAACTATTGTTCTGTTCTAGATTTTTTGCAGCAAAGGAAGCACCTGTACACATTATTTTCATGTGTTGTTTTCTGTTTTATCTTAACTACTGTCATTGGGGACTATTGTTTGATCTTACTGAGAAAGTAAGCTAAAGGAATAGTTCACCAAAAACATTTACTTTTTGAAGCAGAATTGTCAGTCTTTTGTTTTTTACGCTGTAAGAAAGTTTACGCTGTAAAACTTTACACTGACATGTTTAGTAAATAATTCTGTCACACTAATAACATGGTCGAGTCATTTGTTTGTATATTAACTTGCTTTTTATTGTTTAGTGTTTCGCCCTATTTACCTTCCATTATGAATGTTTTAAAAAACAAACTGAGAGACGCATGGCAAAAGTCTCTGACAATGACAGAGACGATATGCGTCCATGTGTGAGTTCGCTTACAGGTATTTCTGATACACGTCCATTTATTCAAATGGACCAGATCTATTGTAGTTATCAGTTCAGGCCACATAATATTCATAATCAACTACATTCTAAGTATCCCTAGTTAGTTTTATTAATATACATCTTAAATGAACCCTATAAATTAGTACCATGTATTCTGTTTTCCAAGTTGTTCATGTTTGATCATTTTCCTGTTTTCTGTGTTTTATTTTTCATTACATGTGAAGCTGCTTTGAAGCAATGCAACATTGTTAAAAATGCTATATAAATAAAATTGAAATTGTAGTGTACGTTTGCCATTTTATCTGACCTAAAGGAGAAGTATAAACATCGATGAGTCTCCTTTGTTAATTAAACTTTATGGAAAGGTTACATTTCCTTTGTTATATATAGCTTAAGTTTTTATGGGCCTCTGAAGAGTATTACCAGTGTTATTGTGTTGTCTGTCAGAACTGTTTATAGTTGAACCGAGCATCCGTGGTTGCTTTTATCTCTCTCTTTCTCTCCTGCTCTCTTTCCATCTATTTAAGGCTTACTGTCTCTACATAAGAAAACGTTGTCCTTTTTAAACTAGGCAGGGCAGATCCTGGTGCTTAGAGCTGAAATATTGCTCCAATTCAACTGTTTCTTAGATGACTATACAGGCAGGTGGGATTCCCTTCCCTCATCTTTCTGTCTGTTGATCTTCACCTTATTATTTTCTCATACATCTTAGAGATTTAAAGTATGTCTGTGCTATCTGAACACAACATGGTTGGAAGTGTTGTGTGTGGCTGTGAGACCCATCTGGATATGTGCATTCTGTACTCCAAGAAAATAAGATTTTGTGAAACGGGACCACCCCTACACCTTTCCTCTGTGTGTGTGAGGTTCACAGGGCCTGCTTTGGTTTGCTTCGCTGCTCGAATTACAAGAGTTTTTCTGAAACACAAGATGAGTCTCGCAGGATGGGCGTGTGTGCAGCCGCTTACTGGAAAAAGGCTTAATGTTTACATTTCTTCCGTAGCTAATTCTGTAATGTATGTAAAACGTACGTTTTTCATACGTCTTGTATTTTGACTCCATGCAACAGAGGGAGAGATGTGTTTTAAGCTACCTGGCTCAGTTGAAACCGCTTTCATAACATCTGTTACTGGCCATGCATAAGTGTTTAAATTGTAGCATGAATCTGTTTATGTTTGTCTTGGTCATATAGGCCCGTGAGGTTAAGCGACTCTTTAATTAGCCTAATGAACAGGGTGTCTCCTGGTAGACATTACTGATGCTGTTTCTTTAGCCCATTGTATTTTAGACTCACTTTAACTTAGGAATTGTTTGTGCTAGTACAGAACTCTGTTTTTTTCATTACTGTGATGATTACAAAGTTGTGCATTTTAGAACAGTCACGGATTCCATTTTTGTCTGTCATTAAAACTTCCTTTTGTGCGCCGCATGCAGGCGGCAAGTGTGTAATTTTGAGGCCTGCTCAGAGACCTGTAGTTATGTTACAGTCAAACAACATTGTTAGCTTTGCTGAGATTATAAAAGTTAACCGATGAGTGCTTTTTCCAACCTTGTTTACTTGAGAGTCATGGGATATGTTTGGAATGGCATACTATTTCACGACTTGTACTATTTTTGCAGCATGTATACAACAAACATATACATACAACTGCATGTTGTAATCTCCCACAGCAAACCTGATGACAACTGATAATTAATGAACAACCAGAGCAATATCACTTGATACCACAATGAGGTAATGTGACAGCAATGTGTTAGTGGGTAGTATGCAACAATAAACATGTACTACACACTGTTTCTCACACTATTTAAAAGTAGTAGGCCACATGCTGTATACTAAGCAGTAAGAAGCATGCTTGTATTACATTTTGAACAGAGCCGTGGCCCTATCGAGAAAATGGCAGGAATGTTCAGTAGCCATCACGACTGCTTGTTGTATAACAGCTGATTTTTGTATGACAGAGCTCTCTTAGTCACACAAGCTTTCACTTTTATTCTCGATTGACGGGCTGTAAGTAGTTACCAAGGAAACATAAGTGCCAGTCATGCAGTTTCCCCACAGAGGAAGTCAGAGTTGATGAGGGCTATCAAAAGTGTCTTGTGTGTCTGCCACAGTGACAGATGAGACAAGTAACTGGGGGCCCATCTGATTGCTA
Source organism: Botia almorhae (assembly GCA_036877575.1). Classification (NCBI taxonomy): domain Eukaryota; kingdom Metazoa; phylum Chordata; class Actinopteri; order Cypriniformes; family Botiidae; genus Botia; species Botia almorhae. Next base: position 11,346 of record JAZGTJ010005546.1, on the reverse strand, counting down.
GAATGACACTTTCATACTGACCTCAGAGCTCTTTTGTATTGTGTGTCATGGAAATTTTGATATAAATAATCAATTTCTGACTGGTTTAATTTTATATAAACGTTTTAAAGTTTAAAATATTTTTTTTACCCTAACTACAGGTATATTAAGCATCGCACATATACACACATATTTTGGCATCCATATTAAAATTAGCCTTTAAGAAACAATGAATTTTCACAGTGCAATATTTTGTACTGTGCACTATGAGTTCTAGTCTTGCTTGGACCTAGTGTATAGGTCTTTACTATTTTACTGATGGACAAATTGTGTATTAGCTGTGTATACTGTATTCAGTGAAAATCAAGGCTCCTAAATGGTCTCTCATGCAAATTATCCATCTTGTAAACCACTGTACTGTTCTAAACATACATTTTGGAACTGTAAAGCTGAAAATCACAAACTCTAATTACAATACCCAACAGTAGCTTAAGCTTAAATAAATCAGGGTGCACAGGTTTTTATTTTGTCGATGGTGAAACAAAATTCTGTTTATAAAGTATGTGTTGATATTATAAGCACGTTAGAGGAAGATTCAGATTGTTTTAGCATTATCTGTGCAAGCATTTGTGCAGTATTTTGAATAAGTTAATTTTCTGCACCGGTCCTTTTTCTGCACCATTCTTGAGGTTTCATTCTGATTTAATTTGCTTTTCCACAGTCAGATCAAGCAGTACTAAAATGGTAAGGAATGGTTGCCATTGTATTTCCATTCTCGGCTCAGAATCATGCTGATAGAATGCATTTGGTGATGTTGCTCCTCAGGATTGGTCACTTGTATGGTGCCTGGCCGCCAGTTTCTCTCATAGTTGGCTAAGTGCGCTATTAGAGTGAAGGAAACATCAGTTATGCCTTTTCAGTGATTTAGTAATTTCAAGATCGGGTTAAAAGTAAAAAATAGAAATATCGGATCATTCTTTATAATGCTGTGGCAACTTACATCTTATAAATATGTTAACGCTTGCGTTACCAAAGCAATGGAAAGATTAAGCAGAGAAAATGATTTGGCCCGACGGTGGAAAGGTGGCTTTAGATTTCCTTAAGTTTCACCAAAAACAAGATGAAGTGTGGTTGGTTACTTAAAGAGTCAGACACACCAAGCCGATAGTCAGTGGTCGATGCTTGAATGGTCACCTACTTCTTCCAGTGTATTCCAACCCATCAGTGATTCGAATCACCATTGGAGCATTTTGATGAAATGGGTCACTCTGATTGGCTGTTCAGAACATTTTTTCTAATAGGCCGTTATATGCATATAGGCTATAGACTTTGTGGTGTGTTCGAACACAACGTTTTGGCCTAGATGCAGGTGACGTGAGGTGACACCGCAGTCGGCTTTTAAGATGCTAGTTCTTTGATGTCAGTTTGGTGAGTCATGGCCTCTACATGTGGGCGGTTTTGGGCAGGCTGAGCTGCAATATGGACAAGACTTTCTTCACAAGTCAAATATCTGTTGCCTACATAAAGATTATTCTGTGACACTTGACAATTGATAAGTTGGTGGAACGCAAGGTACTGTTTCATAAATGTTAGAAGCACATTTAATTGCTCACTAAAGATTTGGGCACTGCTATCATGATTTGGTAGTGCCATTCATTCGTTTCTTCATTCTAGAGAGCACTTACAATGACGTGTGTTTGCGATTTATCTGTAACCTTTCATCTACATTTTGGTCACCTTGTATGGTCAGCTTGTGCATGTGAGGAGCTCTCATGGTCCTTGTTTGGTTACGTGTGAGATTTTGGCTCTGTGCTGTTGTCATAATCACTATGAGATTGAAATGCCCTGATTTTCTGTGGTGTGTGTATTGTGGGTGTGTGAGAGTAAGAAGACTGTTAAGCGGTTGTGGTGTTGAAGGCTGTCTACTGGAGAGGGTGATTGTATGCAGATATTGCATGACACCTTGTTAGATGCCAACAATGTTTTGTGTGTGTGTGTGTGTATGTGTGCAACTGTATGGAATGCGGTTGTGCTGACCTACAGCTAAAATGCCAAGCAAAGGAGATAAAAAGAAGCCAGTGAAGAACCTTTTACTTTAGGGTTTTCTGAGCTTCAGTGTTGTGGGTTAAAAAATAAATATATATTATTTATATAGTATTTTTAGACTTTGGAGGATTTTTAGGACTTACAACAGTTAGCTATGGTTCTTTAATTTGATTGGATGAGAGGCATAATGCAGATGCTGTGTTTTTTATGTCATTTGTGTCATTAGTTCTTTGAATTATTCAAATTCTGTGCAATACCCACAATCTGCACCGAATTTCAGGCCCTGCTGTTTTATATAATGAAGCTGTAATTAGATGCTATTAGGATATTGTTTAAGACAAGAAAGATCAGATCTAACAGGAAACCTAATGGCCAAATAATATGTGCATTTACATTTTTGCAGCATTTACAATGTAGTATTTTACTATACCAGCAAAACCATCGTAAATACTGTATATTGTGAATAGTTTATAAATAAAATTTAGTTCGAGCCACTAAAACTGGGGCTCGTTGACGGCAGAGATTACATCTCATTTGGTTGACAAAGAGCAAGCCACAACAAAATGCAAGTTTCTCTCGCTGCAACTCTAAAACGTGATGTTTTCGGAAGAGGTCACATGACTTTACACTTGAGCACAAACCATGTCACAGTTGAGCAAGCTTGCTTCCCCTCTCTTACCACACTCACACTCACAGCTGCGTGGGGTGTGTGTTTTGGCATGTACATCAGAGGAATGGGAGTGCCTCTTGGGTTGCTCCCTTGTTCTTTTTGTACATACGCAAACACACACACACACACACACACACACACCAAGAAAGATTACAACTGTGGTCCACTGTCATTTGTCCTACATAAAGCAAGCATACTTTATCTTGTTTTGGACTGCTGCATTGGGAAATAGCAGTACATAGCGTGTTATCAACTCTAATCTTGTGTTATGTGCTCTATTACAGACAGTCTCAATAGAGGTAGGTCTGTTGTGTGGATAATATTGCAGTTGGTCTCAGAAGATATCTTTATGAACCTTTGACGCATATTGTATATAAAAATAGCAAAACTGTAAGCTGAAATGTGAATGGCTGGTCTAATGCACCTCAAGCGTCAAGTTGCACAAGTTTTTAAATATTTTTTAAATATCAATACTGAAATATATGAAACGGTACCAATACTCATTTCTGAAAGTATCGATACGCTGATAGCAGCCCAGCTTTGCCGCTTTCACTCTCTCCAACAGTGAGTTGACACACAGCACACGTGATCCCTCGCCTCTGTCTCATTTGCTTGGTTAAATAGCGTTAGTGAGTAAGATGCGAGTGCGGGGCCGTGACCGGCTTTAGTTGAGAGAACACAGCACAAGACTGTCTGCAACTATTTTAGATTTGAGGCAAATGAACACAGAAAGGCAAAAGACACAAGCACGCCAATATGCAAGTGTTGTTACAAAGCAGTGCTAACAAAATGTGCTAACACCACTAATTTAGCAAAGCACCTGAAAGACAGACACCCGGAGCTATATAAAGAATTCTGAGAGGTTGGAAACTGCTCTGATTGAACATTACTGAAATATTAACCAATATGGCCCAGTATTGTTGCTAATATGAGTGTCCTCATGTTGTTCCAGTGAGGTTTGTTTTCGCATATGACGCACCTTTGCGCATCTGTGTTTACTATAGTGCTCCATTTATGTGCGTTTCTCAGGGAATATATGTGAATGCAATATTAAAATCTGTTCATCATATACATGTTAATGTATTAGGCAACATTAATGAACAATGAGCAATACACTTGTTACAGTATTCAACTTTGATAACATTAGTTAATAAAAATTGAAGTTAGAAATTCCAGTATTGTGACAACACTAGTCTGTTGGGTAATAAAGTTGCTAGTATAAAGATCACTTTTAAGGCAGAACAGTTTGTGAGGGTCATGGCGTAAATCCTTTAAAGTGAAATTCCAGATTTATTTTTTACTTTGTGTCAACAAAATATCTTTTACCATGAGTTTGTGTTATAAGTTTAAATTAAATTAACAGACTGGGACGTTAAATTGTAGTCATGACCTGTTATTATCAGTCATACTTGTTTTCATTTTTCTAATAAGTTCATACAATTTCTGAGGTTACCCAGCTGTCACACATGGTATGTTACTGGTATGTACTGTAGTTGGTAACGTCATGTCAGTCAGATAGCACCTTCCTGTTCAGTTCTTGGCCAGAATCAGCAGCTGCCATGTGGACCAGACATTAAGCCAATAATCTGGTGATTCAAATCCATGTTATAGTAACACTGAGGCTCATAATGGAACTAAATGACATGTACAACTGCTCAACATGTAGAGAGAGCTGTTTAACTAATAGCTTGTCTATCTGTGCTGTCTCAACAATGCTGGCGGCAGTACATATACGTCAAGATTGTTTATGTTGCCTGTCTTTTGGCTGTTATTCATACTTTCAAATATTTGCAAACATAAATGTATGCAAGATATGCATACACTTAAGATATGCATAAGTTAGGTCTTTATAAAGCTTTTCATGAGAGTGTATTTGACTATACTGTGTGTCTGTTGGTAAGTCACAGCTCCTTCCCATGAGCCTCTCTGCACTCTTCTGCTGTACGCCATATGGAGATGATGAACTTGGACAGTGCTTGTGCTCTTCTCCATTCGTTTCTCTTTTTCCATGTTTTTGTCTCTGTTGGTCTTTTGTCTGTATTTCATCAATTATAAATCATCTTGAGCATTTATGGTATATACATATATGTGTGCGTGTATGCTGGGCGATAAAACTGTTTCTATTTATCTATAAAAATCTATTTATTTACAGTATGTTAATAATTTTTTATTACTAAAACATTTAACAGTAATACAAATAATGCTGTTCTATGCATGTCTATACATGTGCTCATGAATGTGTCTGACGTTTATTCGGACAGATTATCCTTCAGCAATCTGTTCACCTATGTTCAGTCCATTGCACATCATACACTCTGCAGCTTTGTGTGGGTATGTGAGAGAGATTAGTGTTCTCTCTCTGTGTTGGGTTTTTCACACTTTCCCATAAGAGAAGTGTACAGTTCATTAGGCACCCTCAGTTTACTGCCAGAGTCTCGACAAACACACACAGCAAAGATTCATTTAGCTGACTTATGACCACTTCAGATGTTGTATTTGTTGTTCGACATGCGTCACTACTGGGGACATTTTCAAAAATGTGTCACAAGTGTAGCCAAACCTGTACCTCACACACAGAATTGTGGGTCAGAATTGGATGAGGATGCATTACGTAAGTGTTCTTTGTAACAATAACATTTTACATTCTTGTGCTATAGACTAATGTATGTACAGTAATGGAAGAATATACATAATTTTACATTACCATTTTTCCATTAACCCACATACTATGTTCGAAACTAGTAATATCGTGTAACAATGTACCAGTGCCACGGTCACAGTTTTGGAGTCACGGTACGGTTTGTTTCTGTTTGCTGTGGGAACAGGGTTCATGGCATGACACCAGCAATGCTAAAGAAAATTTAAAATGGATTCATTTTTAACTTTATAATAATACTTGGAAGTAACTTTAGTGTATGGCATTAAAATATATCAAAATCTATCTCTTCATTTTTATGTAAAGCAGTTTAATAAAGAACAGTGCCTTACAAACCCTTTAGTAAACCAGCCATATGCCTATGTCATACTATACATTATTATACTGTACCCACTTACATAGTTATCTACTTTCAGAAATTAGCAGGAATGCGCTTTCTTGGTGTATTAGCACAAAACTTGTGGGAAAGAATTAAATGTGTGCAATACCCGCAATCCTGCGCTGAATTTCAGGCTCTGATGTATAGTTTTTAGACAAAAATACAGCTCTTAGTGGGTGTTAAAATTGTACTATTTAATCAAATGTCATGGAAGAAAACATTGTTTTGCGACATAAGGTAAAGCGAGGTCAGCCTCAACAACTTGGGCTCGGGCAGCAAGTGGCGGGGGGCATTCGGTATGCCATGAGAGTACTAGGGTACGTACCATGGGTGGTGTATCGTAGTTTTTCTGTTAGGCTTTAAATATCTTAACACCCCTAACAGTAACTGATTTGAGATGCAGTAATTTTAATTTTGCATACTGTTTCTAGATGGAAAGTGTGGAAATTGGGACACACAACCTGTATGCTTTCTTAGTTTTTCATTATTTAATGTTGTCTGTGGCTCTACTGGTTGCCGACTGTGTAGACACACAATCACTGTGACTATTCCCTAATGGGAAAAGATTATTTTGGGAGAGGAATAAATAAAGATTTCCTTAACCTGTTGTCTTTATGTCCCTGCTAAAGTCTGAAAGTGTGTCTTTTAAAACCCTTGTTATCTGCTACACAAAACTATCTTATGACTTTAGAAGTCTTTGAATACAGCTTAAGAGCCGTATGGACCTCATATATAATATTTAACTGTAAACTATAACTGTAACATTCTAGTGCTCATATTTTTTTCTTTATGGAACTTGTGGAACTTATGGAACCATATGCCATTCATTTTCATTTTTTAAAAACAAGCATCTCAGACTCTGTTAAACAGCCCTTTTGGGTTCCACAGTTGTTACACAGTTTCTAAATACATGAATGTGAATAAATGATTATAGAAAGTGTATTTTTAGAACTTCATTGAATCCATTGGCCATTGGCATCCAGCAGTGAAGCTATGGAAAGATGGGACATGTTTTGTTTCAATCTTGTGTGTGTGGCTTTCTTTTTTCTATTTTGTCTTCTTCACCTCATAATGGCCTTTCATGTCCGCTGTCTTTTCAGTCTAGCGTTTCCGGTTGTTCCTCTGGGGACTTTGGCTGGCTTCTGCCTCCGCTCAGAGCCTTGGGAGGCGTCCTCATAAACTACACACACACCCCAGACCAAGGGTTACACATCATCTGCCCTGCAGAGAAATTTAAATGCTGTGAGCTAGTTTTTGTCCTAAGTGGGAAGTGGGCAGGCTGTAAACCCACGCATACAAAGGCAGAGAACAATGTCTTTTGTATATTTAGTAAGTTCAAATCAATGTTTTGAGGCTATAAAGCAAAAGCATCCTGTCTAAGCATGTCATGCAGCTCTGTGTTTGTGTGAGATTGTGAGACCTTATAGCGCTGGATTTTTGGGGTGTTTTTTGGGGTCATGTCAGGATTTTTACTGCATATTTTTAAAATCAGCTAGTCATTGGTCTGCTTGAGCAAGTAGTTAAGTAATCGATCTAAAAGCCCTGCATGATTTGGCAGGTTTCAGGATTCCTGACCCCAATCTTAGGGTTCCTTTAGGGGACGTTTTCAGAAACAGCTGTATGGAACACAGCAGTAAAGAACAGCATGCCAGAAGAACAGAAGGTCTTGAGACACTGAGGAAACGCTGGTCAGTGTGTTTGCTTGTTTGTTGTAAAATGTTCGAGAGCAAATATCCAAAATGGCTGTGATGGGTACTTTGTAAGCAATACTCTAAATTTAACACCACTTTTCTACACTACTTTACACAGCTTTTACTGTGCAAACATCTTAAGCACAGCACACTGATCTAATTAAAGCACCACTAAAACAAAACCTTCAGAACTAAAGCAACAAATCTAGGTAAATGAATGGGTTGATGAACAACTTACCGAATAGTCGAACATTGTGTCTCATCCCTAAACATGTGCATGGAGATTAACTGTCTGTGGTTTGAAAATTTAGGCGTGAGAGGTCTCAAGGGAAGGTGAAGAACCAGAGAGAAGAATTGAGGAGGCGTGGGGTGCAGAAGTGATACAGCTGTTTGTTTCGCTGCAGCTGGTGCTCCTTCACACACACACACACACACACACACACACACACACACACACACACACACACACACACACACACACACACACACACACACACACACACACACACACACACACACACACACACACACACACACACACACACACACACACACACACACACACACACACACACACACACGGATGGACGGACGGACAATGAAACATTGTTCTATGACCATCAGATTGAGGGGGAAAGTACAAAATGATAGAAGGGCTGATTCATAATGGTTGCTATCAGGAAAGTAGTACATCAAAGATGGTCTTGACCTCATTTTTCCTTTGAGAAAGGTTATGACCTTGTCGGTATCACATGTGCAAGATAGAGATGGGACTTGCTGAATAGAATTTAGTCAGAGTTCTGCATTTGGAGGCCTGTTTCACACAACATACATACAGGTGGCTTGTTTCATCTTTGTTTGTCCATGCTAGAGGATTTACCCATCATACTTCGGCACTTCAGTACAAAACTTGCACTATAAACTTATTTATCGACACAGTCTTTTGCAATATAAGCTTAAGAGAAGCACCAAAAATCGTCTGTTGGGTTTTATGTAAATCATGCAGTGACATAATGTGCAAAACACGCTATATGCAGTGAATCCGACTAATCCGGATGAATTAAGATGTGTATAGCTGATATACAGTAGGTTTGGGTTCTGCTATGTGTTGATTAATTACCATCTGAACATGGTGCAGTGTGAAATGTGCATTGATAAGTTTCATGTCATGTACACATCCAGTAATCAAGTGGTTCACATTAACTACCAACTGAACTGCCTAAAATTCAGACATTAGAAATGGGTGTTTTATTAATTGGTGTATAGGCTGATTTAAATGGTGTTTGTGAACCGCTAACATGTAAACCATGGAGTGGTCAAAAGGAATGTTATAGTAGATAATTAGGGACCAAGGTTTAACTGGCTGCCATAATAAACTTATCTTGTTTGTGCAGCCCTAGTCTGTGATGTAGGCAGGACAAAAAAAATCTTAATTCCATATCCATCAATGGTATGGTAAAAGATCGTCTTCTGTGAGCAATGTAACCAGTACTATGGAAGAAATATGATAAATTTGTGCAATAAAAGTCTACATTTATTAAGCCTGTTTATTTTTTGAATATCTGTTAGTTTACATTTTGAATGACTGCCGTTTGTTGTGTATATATTACAGAAAATGTAATGGTCTGCATGAGGTCTAGTGTACCTGGCCCTAAATCAATATTTACACTGGCCTTTTATGCAGTTTTGTACATCCCCAGTTCAGAACTTTATAAGCTCAATCTCAAACCTGGTTTTGTGTTTTTAAATAACTTCTCTCACTCGCACCTTGTCCTGATGAACTGCCTGAGAGGAACAAACAGATCTGGGTCACTGAGAGTTCATGTTCCACTTCACTGAGCTACAGTCTTAAAGGAGAGTTCACTGTGAAGACCACAAGATCATAAATATGCTTTTGGGGACATCCCATCACTTGAAAAACCCCTGACTGAACATTTTAACAGTGCAATAGTGTTATTGAAAGGTTACAAAATGTAATTACAACAATTAAAACAACCAGCTAGTAAGATATTGAGATCTGCTAGTTTATCTAAATTAGGGGTGCTCAGTACTTGCCTCTGGAGGGCCAATGTCCTGCAGAGTTTAGCTCCAACCCCAGTTAAAAACACCTGAACCAGCTAATCAAGGTCTTACTAGGCAGATTAGAAACTTTCAGGCAGGTGTGTGGAGGCAAGTTGGAGCTAAACTCTGCATGACACTGGCCCTCCATGAGCAGGAGTGGCACCTCTGATCTAGATACTTCTCATAGTAAAATGTGCTCATGTCTGTGGTGTGCTTCTAAAAAATAGCTGAGAGAGAGAGTTCTTTGGGATAACTTTATTACAGAATGGAAGAGAATCATTTGTACCACTTCAGTTCATGCTGTTCCTATATACACACACAAACAATAGGTTGGTTTCAATATATTCGTCACTTTCCTAGACATTCTTTTTAGATGAGGCTAATGTTATTATCACCTTAATGTAACCTTCACATCAGTAGATTTACGGTGAAACATGATTTTGCCAATTTATTTATTGTGCTTTTTTTTACTAAGGAAGGACCACCTTAAATGTCCTCTCAAGTCATTTTCTGATTTAATTATATTTGTAAGGACAAACAAAAATGTTTGTCAGTATAGCCAACCTGTACACACAAACACTCATTCTCTGTTTCAGACCAATACTTTTCTCTGCATTGTTAATGTGATTGTGTGAAGGTGTCTTTATGTGCTATTTCTAGGTCTGTACCTGTTCTCTGTCAGGCTCCAGCATGTTTCTCAGTCTTTCACAGAGGGCCCTCAGGGCCAACTGGAATTATCTTAAGAGAGACGTTAGAATGAACAGATAAAGGCATGTGAAGCTATGAAATGGTTAGAACAAAGTGTATGTGTTTTATAAGCATGCGGTATGCTGTTTGACCCTATCTTCACCCAGCACTGTGAGGTCCCAGCTGAGACAAGTCGTCCCGTGACTGGCGAATTAAAGGGATAGTTCACTCCACAATGAAAATTCTGTCATTAATTACTCACCCTCATGTTGTTCCACACCCATAAGACCTTCGTTCATCTTCAGAACACAAATTAAGATATTTTTGATTAAATCCGAGAGCTTTCTGAACCACCATAAACAGAAACACAACTTTCAAGGCGAAGAAAGGTAGTAAAGACATCATTAAAGTCTATTTCAGCACAGTGATTCAACCATAATGATATGAAGCGAAAAACATCACACAACAGTCTATAAAGTTGTATGTATTCTCTAGTCAGCCTCTGGTTTTCTGTTGATCTCAAGGCAACCAAGGTTTTACAGTGAACGGGCAACCCACAATGCAACGCTGCAAGCTGGGAATAAATTTTAGACGCACTACTTCAAAAGTTTGGCTGATCAGGGGATTCTAGTCAACCATTGGTTGAATGTCACTGTGACATGTCAAGAATAATTTTAGTGGTTTGGGAGGCTTGCCCCATGAACGTGTCATCCTGTTAGTAGCTAAACCTGTTGATTACTCAAGTTCCAATTTCCGCACCTAATCAGAAAAGCTTAGCACCTGGAGGCAGAATGCGTCATACACTGCTGTGTGCTGTTAGTAGAAGTCTGAAAATAAACACCACAGTGGGACTCGGTTGCATGAAATGAGGGATGTTTATAGGCATAATTTACCCAGAAATGAAATTTTCTGTCAGCATTTGCTCACCACCAAATATGGTCTATAGATGTTGTGTATTATATCCTCTAACTTTCATGTAAGGACAAGACCATAATAAAAAATTATTTGTTAAAAATCTTCACCCTTCATTTAAATCTGTGTTTGAGGCAAATATGGTGCATTGAGTGTTTAATGGTGTCATTCCAGTTTGCATTTACATTTATGCATTTGGCAGACGCTTTTATCCAAAGCGACTTACATTGCATTATACTATACATTGTTTCTAAGCATGTGCAAT
>JAZGTJ010005545.1:0-27236 GCA_036877575.1 Botia almorhae | reverse complement strand
GCTGTGGCGTTCTGGGTGGTTATTATCTGTCATATTCTTGTTTCAAGATTTAGACTTCAGATTTCAGGTATCATTCATGCACATTTCACCCACAATGTGCGACAAGCTACACACCATAGTTTAATACTTAAGGATTAGAACAAGCCCCTAGCCTGAGATATCAGCAGTAGCCATACTAATATATGGTTTGTAATTGGATATATTTTATGGATATTTTGACAGCTGTGGACAGTAAATAAACAAGCGTCATGAATAGTAAGCCCAATATGAATGGACAGAAATATATTTAAGTGATGTTATTTTGAAACATTTTAAGAAATAGCATGAAAAAAGATCATAGGAAATGATAATAAGATGATACTGAGACATTTTACCACAACATGGAATTTTAGCTTTGGAAGGAAGGAAAAGTAGTTTCCTGTACTGTTATGTATTCTGTGAATTGTTTTTATCCTTTTTCCTTAGAGACAAATCGAAAGTATAATTGCTCCCTCTGTGTTTAACAAGCCCGTTTAGGGAGTGTGTGTTTGGGACAACTGGATAATACACGACACTGCTTGTTTTCTATTTAAAGGAAAGAGTGAGAAATTATGCATTTGTTTACAACTAGGGATAAAAACTTGACAGGATGCTGAAAAGAGACGTGCACACACCCAAATGCCTAAACACACGAAATCCTTCTGTGGATGATTAAACAGTTTGTTCTGTTTGTCTCGTTTTTGGGTTTCTTCCTGTTCACCTGTGTGCAGGTCTCTCTGGGGGGGGAGCAAATTTTGAAATACTGATTCATCTTACCCCAAATGATGAGTCTGACCTGATAAAATACCAGCCGTACACAGTGTTCCTGTGGCACAGACAGCACACAGAAAAATGAAAGCTATGAAAAGGTGTCGGCACTGCTGGCGCCCCTTTTGTGTTGCGTTACACAACACCCAGCCAACGATCTTAGGTCGTAAGAACGTTTCCCTAACGATTCCACTAAGTAACCAAAATGTTTAAAATGTTACTTTAAACGTTCTAGAAATGTTTAAGGGTTCAACGTTCAAAGGTTTACTATGGGTTCACCACTGCTGGTGATGCGCTAACTTCAGTAATTCTGTTCAAATCAGGCCTCTTCTCTGTTCTTTAACCTGTTAACTATCCTTCAGCACTAACTTCATCCTTTGTCCTCCAGAGGAGCGTTCTCTGAGGTGTTCCTGGCTGAGGAAAAGAAGACCCAGCGTCTCGTGGCCATCAAGTGCATCCCGAAAAAAGCTTTGGAGGGAAAGGAGAACAGCATTGAGAATGAGATCGCTGTGTTGCACAGGTCAGACGCGACTCTCTCTGGGGCTTTTGCAGGCACGAGGAGAAGCGAGATCCATATATCATTGCGATGCAGTTTGTTTTAGCTGGAGCCGTGGCTTAGCGGTTAACACGTGTGGTCTGAAAAAATGATCTACGGTGGTCAAGCACGTAATTGGGGTTCAAATCTGTCTCTTTTGTACATTCTTGTACGCTCTCTCCATGTGCTCTGTTTTCCCATCAAGAAGTAGAGAAAGTTCTACATTTAAAGAAAGAAAAGATAAAAGAAAGAAAGATTATATATATATATATATATATATATATATACTGTACTTCAAAGCTTGACAATAATTCATCTTTTTAGAGCTTATTTATGACTGCACAGTAAGTACAGGGGCCAGCAGCAGTAAGGGATGCTGAGTTAAGATGTGTGTGCAGATATAAGGTGCTCCGCTCTTTGTAAGGTGCTGGTTAGAACAAGTGTCACCCATGATGCTGAAAGATCTGTTCGATACTCTTAGATATAGATGAAACGCTTGTGTAAGTGTTATCTGTGTGGAAAAAAATGCACCAGAGATCATAGAAGTGTGTACCGGAAATGTCAAGTGTACTGGAGAGAGTCCTATTTTTAGTGTCTCTGTTGCTAGGGCAACAGCACACACAGTGGCAAGGATGGTATGGAGGTTCCCCGCAGCAGCATTGATAACAGAGAGAGAAAGAGAGAGAGAGAGAGAAAGAGAGAGAGACATAAAGGAGCAACAGAGATTGACAGAAATACACAAGAAAGAGAATTCCACCATCGGTGAAAGCAGGAGACCAAAGAAGCAGATGTGAACTGGAGATACAACAGAATATTTAATAGACTCTGGCGAGAGCTTTTCGGGACAATTGTAATGATGTACGGGAGAGAATAAGAAACAGCAATAAAAATATGGAAGAAAGACAAACAATCATGAATAGAGCAAAAAAAGATCTATCGAACGATGCCAAGAGCTTGCAGAGACATTAGCATATTGCATTTTATTACAGTCAGAAAATCTGCACACGCAACATGAAATATGAACTGGCGTGTTTTATCATAGAAAATAGAAGATGTTAGGAAAACAGTATAGTCTAAAAAAGAAAAATCTGTTGTTCGCTTAACCTCGTGTTGTTCCAAACCCCAGTCACAATTTTTGGGTGAATTATACCTTTAATTAAAAGCATACAAAATGTGCAGCTAAAAATCAGATCTCTGCTTACATTATCTCTCTAATTATTTTCTTATTAATTGTCCTGTTAATTGCTACACTTCTTTTCTCTGTTGCTTTAGAATAAAACATGAGAATATTGTTTCACTGGAAGATATCTTTGAGAGTCAATCGCATTTGTATCTGGTCATGCAGCTGTGAGTATATCAGCACTTAATAGCAACATCATTGATATTTTTAGTTACAGTAAATACTGTTTTATTGACCTGTGTTCCATTAATTTGCAGTGCCATCTGAATGCTTATGAGGTGATAATTAAAGTGTGTGTGTGTGTTTGTGTGTGTGTGTTTACAGGGTATCAGGAGGAGAGCTGTTTGATCGGATTGTTGAAAAGGGCTTCTACACAGAGAGAGATGCCAGCAAACTTATTCGTCAGATTTTAGATGCAGTGAAGTATCTCCATGATATGGGCATTGTACACAGAGACCTGAAGGTAATTGATAACATAATTGTTTTGTGTTAAAAATGAACAAAAGTTATCCATCAGTTTTTGAGCAAGTACATGACAGATCAGTGTTCAACATGTTCAACATGAACTCCTTATCTTACCCTGATTAAGGTTCCAGTGTTAGGTTCCAGTGTTAGGTTCCAGTGTTGGGTTCTAGTGTTAGGTTCCAGTGTTAGGTTCCAGTGTTGGGTTCCAGTGTTAGGTTCCAGTGTTAGACTCCAGTGTTTGGTTCCAGTGTTAGGCTCCAGTGTTTGGTTCCAGTGTTAGGCTCCAGTGCTAGGTTCCAGTGCTAGGTTCCAGTGTTAGGCTCCAGTGTTAGGCTCCAGTGTTAGGTTCCAGTGTTAGGCTCCAGTGTTAGGTTCCAGTGTTAGGTTCCAGTGCTAGGTTCCAGTGTTAGGCTCCAGTGCTAGGTTCCAGTGCTAGGTTCCAGTGTTAGGCTCCAGTGTTAGGCTCCAGTGTTAGGCTCCAGTGCTAGGTTCCAGTGCTAGGTTCCAGTGTTAGGCTCCAGTGTTAGGTTCCAGTGTTAGACTCCAGTGCTAGGTTCCAGTGTTAGGTTCCAGTGCTAGGTTCCAGTGTTAGGGTAAACGTTATCATAGGGTCACTGAACACTGTCAGCTTTATGCATATCAAAAGATCTTCACCAATTGCTGTGGATTAAAATCAGAAGATCTGACATGATTTCATTTGATTCAGAGGAAATGAAGTTCAGCTCAGTTCATTCTTTCTTTGTACAGCCGGAGAATCTGTTGTATTACAGTATGGAGGAGGACTCTAACATCATGATCAGTGATTTTGGCCTGTCTAAGATCGAGGACTCCGGCAGTGTCATGTCAACCGCCTGTGGTACGCCTGGATACGTGGGTATGTAGGAGGGCTCGTGTTTTTCTTCCGATCTGTCAAACCGTCCTCAGTGTAGTTCTGTAGTTTGTACGCTTTCAGAGTGTCATTGTCTAATACTTATAAAGTGCCTCTTTGAAGCTGCCCTCATTTTCTGCAAAGCTCAAAATGAAGGTGAATGAAAGAGAAAGATCAATAAATACTTCTCTCTCTCTCCTGCTTCCATTCTCTCTCCCTCCCTCTTCACACTCACACTTTTCTTTCTTTCTATCTTTCTTTCTTTTTGTCTGTCTTTCTGTCTGTCTCTCTCTCGCTCTCTGTCTGTTAGCTCCTGAGGTCTTGGCTCAAAAACCGTACAGTAAGGCTGTAGACTGTTGGTCTATAGGAGTGATTTCTTATATTTTGTAAGTCCCGTCACGTATATACAGTGCATATGTTTATATAAACAACAATACTGTAGATCTGAAATAAAATGCGCACCCTTCCTTTCGCAGATTATGTGGATATCCTCCGTTTTACGACGAAAACGATTCCAAGCTGTTCGAACAGATTCTAAAAGCAGAGTATGAATTTGACTCTCCGTACTGGGACGATATCTCTGACTCAGGTGGTTCTTCAGTCATGTGACCAGAATTAGATTGCAGACAACAACTATATTACTGTGCAGATGTGTATTGTGTTTATTATTACTAATGCATTTTTGTTTGACAAATATATTGATTATTTATCTCCTCTTAGCCAAAGATTTCATCAGTCACTTGATGGAGAAAGACTCATCTCTGAGATACACATGTGACCAGGCTTTACAGCACCCCTGGTAGGATTATAAGTCTTCTGACTATTTGACCTGTGGAACTGTAATAATATCCTGTTTCCTGTGTTAGTAACTGGCCCCGCCCTCTGATTTTACAGGATTTCTGGAGATACAGCCCTGGACAGAAACATTCACGAGTCTGTCAGCGCTCAGATCAAGAAGAACTTTGCCAAAAGCAAATGGAAGGTATCTCAGGTTTACAGCCATTTATATTAAAATTGATCTGGTTTATCGTGTTGCACCACATTCGAAGAACAAGACGCAGAACGTTATGTGTTGAAATGCAGATATGATGGATGGCTAAAAGGCAGTTCCATCCTTATTAAGCTGTGGATGTCACAATATACCAGTATTGACATTAACCGTGATATTAATAACTGTGACTGTTTTGTGTTAATGCTGCACATGTAATTATACTGTGTAATTCAGCACCGGTATCTGGTTGACGATCCAACACAGTAGGTGGCGCTGTTGCACCAGTTAACGTTTTGCCTTATGAGCCAGAACAGTTACAGACTCTCTCTGTGCCTCTGTACAGTTTTTTTTGTGTGAATCATTGACCAAAAACGAAAAAAACACAAAGTTAAATCAATTTGACGAAGTTATCCATTTGACTGATAGCATTATTTATTGAATTATTTTTTTAAATGTCAACAGATAATGCGATAATATTGTTACTGAAAACTCTTTTGGCCAAAAACAAAAATCACACGTGGAAATCTGATATTCCCACAGCCCTTTATTTAGCTCCTCTGACAGAAAAATGCCTGTAAACATGTTTTTGATGCATGTCTTTGCTGCTCTTGTCATTGCAGCAAGCGTTTAATGCGACGGCGGTGGTCAGACACATGCGGAGACTGCAGCTGGGCACCAGCCTAGAGGGGCCGAGCCAAATCAACACCAGCAGCCCCTACCACAGACACCTGCTGCTCCCTGCCAAAGAGCTGGACCAGGAGGAGGAGGAGGAGGAAGAGGAGAGTGGTATGGCTGAGCCGTTGAGTGGCAAATCTTACTGGTTAATAATTGTTTACTGGGAAATAAAACTGCTCTGGCCAGTGGGTGGGATTGTGTTCAGTAGATAAAAAATCAGATTTCTGAATCTAATATCATACAGAAGTTCTGAGATCATTCATACAGAGATGATGATAGAGAGCCAGAAGATACAGATCACAGCTTTCAGGATAAACAGAAGTATGTTCTGCAATGCTGCGTTATGTTCTACATATGTTGTCATTGAAGATGCCTGTGTCTCATGCAGCTCCGTTGTACACGGGTTTGATTCCTAGGGAACTGCATAGCATTGTATTAAAACGCATGAATGTAAGACCGCCAGTCCTGTTGTTCGTTTTCATGCAGATCTTTATGTTTAGGTTCTCCCAGTGTGGATGGACGACGAGGCAGCGCTGATCGAGATAGTTTAAGAAGCTGCGCTTACTGCTGTCGACCCACCAGCAGGATCTAAAGTAGAACTCTGAGCCCAGCAGAACTGAAAAGAACCCAGCGGAACCCACAAAAGCACCTCTATCACACCAGTCTGACCCCAAACACAGAGGTTTCCTGTAACATGCACTAGTGAAGAAAAGGTTTGGCTTTAAACAGCCCGACAGGGGTTTATCATTGACTCTTCTGTTCTCACCATCATTTATTTTGTCCTATTACTTTTATGTACCCCAACCAAAGAGTGCTAACGTTGTGTTTAAGTTGTATATTTTATGTAAGTTCATTACTGTTATTTTATTTTTTTAAGTTATATAAAAAACACTTTCAGGTCTGATCCCTGTAGCAATTTAGACTTTTTTAGAAAGCCACTAGTTAAATACAATGTTATAATAATAATAATAATGTATTAACAAGCCCCACTTATAATGCAGATTTGCTCAGGCATTTATTTAAATACATTTAAAGTCATCGCAGTAAGATTTTGAACATTTTCTCGCCTTAATCCAGTGTGTTTTTGGTTTTGTAAGGTGTGTTGGGTGTAGTGGTTTGAATCTTTGATTTGTGCTCTGGTTTAGACTGGTTGTGTTGGGCAGGAGACAAGCACCGGACGCGTGCGTGTAACAGAGTGAGATCAGACATTTGTTTTTGGTAGGAAAAAAACCTTCAGGTAAGGGCAGAGTAGGGGAATTCGGTGAAGGAGAGGAGAGATGTCAGCCACAGTTCAGGTGCTCTTTCACACCCAGATTAAATGCAATCACAAATGGATAAGTCATTTTTTAAATTAAATATTTCATTTTAATCTAGTATCTGACTTCATGGACTAAAAGGATCCCATTATGAGAGTCTGGGAAAGACTGTAGGACTGTTCCAAATCCTAGTGAGCTGCCTACCTAGATAGCATAGACAGCATTTCTAAGACACTATAGGCACGCTCCAAATGACAGACAGCAATATTATGTTGATTTCTGAGACAGTTTATTTGGGTGAGAAACCTACAGAGATGTCAACATATTCAGTGTGAAGAAAGAAATGCCAGAGAAAAAATTCAGAATATCTGTACTTTGTCATTTAGCATGTACTATATTTTTATATATATATATATACGCTAAATATGAGTTTCCACAGTATGTAAAGGAACTACGTAAGATCACATTTGTTACAGTTACAGTTGTTCCCTAAGGTAGCAGCCCTATGTAGACAATAAACGGCAAGACAGCTCACAAGGTTTTGAAACAGCTACCTTTGTCTTGCACTGATGTAGTTCAGCAACCCAAATTATTTCTTGATCTGTGATTATCAGATGGAGGATGGGGGCATGTTGGTGAAATATTTAGTAGTTGGATGCATGTTGTGTGAGCTGATTGGTCGATTGGTGAAGGTTCTTTGTTGGGGTCGCAGTAATCGGTAATCTGTACTGTTCTTACATACAGAAGACGTCTAATGTTTGCATGACCTCGTAAATATGTTTACAAGAGCGATGATCAAAATATAAAATAAACATATTAACATCAGTACCGTTATGCTGATAAGCAAAATAAGACAGAAAATAACGCTGTCATGAGTCAGTGTGAAGCTTAGGGCACAAGATATTTTAGCACTTGACCGACTCTATATCTTTTGTCTTTTTCTTTGTGGAATATAAATGTTATATTTTAAAACAAAAAAAAATTTGGGTGCAGGTTTTACTTTCAAAACTGGATTACTTAAAAATACGTAAAAATGCACGAATATATATCACCTTGTTTATCAGTATTATACTGTATCTGTACTGTGAGAGCACCACTTACTTGAAGCTAACAGTAATAAAAACGTGTTTGTTTTGTTAATTTACCACGAATAATCGAGCACTTTTCCCCTTGAATATAAAAACAATATGTGTCATTATAGTTATTTATTTGTATAACAAATTTCTAACTCTGCAGTGTCGGAGTCACAATATAACACATTTATATTTAATGTATACTAATATAATATTTATTACATTCTATTCTAAATTCTATTATATATAACACACATTATTAAATCAAACGTTAAGTATTAATTTTAATAATTGACATTATTTAGACCGTGTCCAGCTTACGTTTAGTCACTGATTTTATTAAAATGTAACAGTCCAATGAGCAGTTCAACTATGAGTTCAGTATGTTATGCAAACTGTCTCAGAAGGGCTGACTGCATATTATTAATGAATTATTTTAAATTATTTCGACACACAGAAGTTCGAAGCCCAGATCTTTGATTTTATTTCAAGTGAATTAACACACACCTCTCGGTTTCAAAAGGTAGAGGAGACACAAACACAGTATGTGTGTTATACATGGAAGATGATGTATACATATATTGTATATCTTTTTGTAAACGCTACAGATGTATGGATGCAATGCATCGTGTGTTCTTGGTGGAGTTACAAAGAGCCAATGATTTGTACCCGTGAGGATATACAGGCAGTAGCACGTTATGAATAAACACTTCTTGTCTATGCATTGTGCGTGTTCAGTCAAATCTTTGTGTACAGTGCAAATAAAGGTCACATCAAAGTGCCATGCAGAGGTAAGACTGGGGTTGGTCATTTTAGAATAAAACTCAACAGACCCACAAACACAGACTTGCGACTGTATTACATATCTCATAATCCCTTTATTTAAAGACTATTACAAATATACAGTACTGGTTAAAAGTTTGGAAACACTTGACTATAATGTTTCTCATCATCTTTTCACCTGAAGTCATTTTGCTTAAATGTTAAAAATGAAAAAAAAAACACATTTAAAAAATGTTTATGAAGTAGATGATTTGAACTAAATAACGAAGAAAAATCAGCCAATAAGAGAGCAGGATAGAGAGGAACTCCTCTTGAGAAAGTATGAAGAAAATGTTTTTGTAATTTCTAGGCGACTACATTGAGTTGGTTAGAATGTAAGCTAGTTAATTTATTTTCAATTTTCTTTTGTCACAACTTAATTCCCAAAGTTACATTTGTGTTATTTCACAGTAACACACGAGAATGAGTGTTTCCAAGCTTTTGACTGCTACTATATAAAACATACTGACAAACTAAATTGTGTTATTAGTCCAGCACTGTGAGATACAAATGATGTGATTCATAATGTCATTATTATGTCATTCGAATAGTTAATAAGCTGTAAAAGTCATTTACATCAAATATTTCAAAATATTGAACAGAATAACAATTCTTTTCTTTTTGAAGAGTTACGTTTAGACGGTTTTTACGGATCACTAACTGGAGTAGTGCATACTATGTAGTGTGTACTCTATATTGACCAGCATTTTCTTTTAAATAGCATGTGAAATAGTATGCAGTGTTATGTAACTTTCTTACGGCTGCGACAGACATTATCCTAATCAGAACTAAAGTCTTACTGTAGTTTTGTAGTATTACTGTAGACATTGTAGTATACCTGACCAAATCTTTCAGTATCATCCACCATCAACATTTGTTTCCATAATCTCATATTCAGAACTTCCAGATTCAATCTACTGTTGTCAGATTCACACACTCCTAAACCTCATGTAGATCAATCAGTGTAAGCTGAGGTGCAGCTGTGTCTCTCTCTCCACAGTGCTGGTGACCACCGTGCTCTTCAGATTCTCTTTGACCCTGACGAACTCGGGTGAGTCATGTGACATCTTCCTCTGCTTCTCTGCCTCTCTCTCCATCTGAGGATGAGAAAATCTGCTGTTAAAATCACACCTCAGCAGTTTTTACAGTATACACAGTGTATACAGGCTACAGTATACAGTAGCCCCAAAAGAAAGAAGAATAGGGCTAAGCGGATGTATATGGTATCATTTCAGGCCCTTAGACCAAGCCAACAGAATCCATTCTGTGTAATTTGGTTATACTCTCATTGTATAATGAAATCATCAGCATAAATCAAACACTGTTATGGATCAGACACTGATATGTAAATATGAATGTTTACTGTACGGTAAGTATTGACTAATTTCAGATTTTACCTTCTCTAATCTCATCTGTCTCTTTAGTAACTCTTGCTCCAAAGGAGATTTATCCACTTCCTGTTTTTTCTCCTGCTTCAGAGCCTGAATTTTGTTCCTTTGTTCCAGAACCTTCTGTAACTCTGGCTTTTCCTCCACCATCGCTCCTCTGTTAGACAGGAAAGAGTTACTACATTAACTACCCATTAAAAATGTGTGGTCTGGATCTAGGTTGGTCTTTGCTTATCTGATGCTAGTTTTGCTGGAGAGCTAGTCAACTCGCATGATCTTTCTGGTGAAACTGGTTGACCAAGGAAGGTTTGCTGGTTAAACTAGTTAAGCAGTCTAAGAGATGCTGGTCTTTTAAGCAGTTTCTTGTTTCAGTCACAACTAATGAAGCACCTTAAATGCAGTGAAACAGGAATTTGTAACTGCGTCCACAAGTGGAAAACGTCTCAGCCTATATACAAACAGACGCTTCACTGCCATCTGTTGGCTATGAACATGTTTGCTACAGGAATCTGAAGTGAGATTACAAGAGAAATGAAGAATGGAATTGGGTCAAGTGCTAAATGAAGTTTGAGGGTAAGCTTTTGTACATGACTTGTAGATCCAGAAGTGGTCTTGTTAAACAGTGTGAACATGTTTTCTGGTCACATTTTGGGTTTTGAGTTTCCCAGCTAACATTTTTAGATTGTAAAACTTAATGTTTCCATCAAGTAACAAAATATTAAAAAGACATATGAATGTTATTGCTTGGTTTTAATAATGTTTTTTGTGTAACGTTTTAACAACGTGTCACGAACCACTTAAGACTAATGTTTCTGATATGATATAAACAGTTAAAAAGCTTTTTATGAGTTATTATTAGTTATATATCTAACGTTATTAGAGAACGTTGCCCAACGTTCTGAGAACATTCCCTGTTAGCTGCACCTTCTCTGTGTTATAATCAGCTCTCTGTGGAGCTCCCGGTGGCTCCTGGATGTTCTGATGGGATTGTGGAGCTTTTTGGGCCGGATGAGGTCGTCATAGTAACTGCTGTGTGTGGGATCTCGAAGCAGATAGTTCTGCTCAAACTCCTCCTCTCTGTCCCACCTCTGATCCGCGTCTGTCCCAAACCCGAGATCACACACTAAATCTGAAAGACAGAGAAAAGGGCATTTCAGCTGATAAAGACCATTTACACTCGCCTGTATTTGTACTGTACAAAATAAAGAATATCATTTCTTCAGAAAACATCAGTGGCTCACATGCAAAAGTCTACACTGTGTGTGGTTGCTAAGACACTTAAAAAGGGTTTCAGTTCATTGTTGTTTAGTTACTAGGGCACTCTGGATGGTAACTAAGGTAAAACAGCCGAGATATGTCAATGTAGATGTATAATTTTTAAAGCACCCACCCTTATAGCCAAAAACAAACTTTACGCACACACACAAACGAAGACGCGTTTTGCTCACTTGCGGAAAGATAATTGTTTTCTAAATATAGCTCAGGTCTTCATTGTCAGACTACGGCATTATTTAACTGTTTTATCATTTGTCAGGCAGTAATGGTCATGCTTTTCTGCAAGCACCACGAATCATCAATCAAATAATATAACAAACATGAAACATGGAAAACCTGATTCACCGGGACCAATCAGTGGTTGAGCGCAGCCGGAATTATGATTCTGATTATTCTGATCTGCCTGAAGGAAGAAACAGAATATGATTCATCATAAAAGCAAACGTACAACATCTTAATTCTTTTAATTAGACATGTCATAAAAATCGACATAGTAAATCTACATTGCTTTTCACAGTGAAAGTGTGCTGTGCTGTACGATTCATAAGAACACATTATGATATTCACCTTTTTTGCATGTGGCGGATGCTTTAATCCAAAAAAGCGACTTACAGTACATTCAAGATATATGTTTTTTAACAGTACATGTGTTCCTAAGAATCAAACCCACAATCGTTGTGCTCTTAATGCAATGCTCTACTAATTAAGCTACAAGATATTTACATGGCACTGTTATATCAGAAAATACTATGATATTTCCATCATAGTTGTGTCCAAAATCATTCTATCACCATGGTATCGTAAAAAACGTCATAATAACATGTCACTTTACTGTAAGTGGATCTTTGATATTTCGCTCAATAATAAACTCCAAAAGCTGTTGATGAGAAGGACAACAGGCCTGTGTTGAGGGAAAGTTGGACTAAGACAAGCGAGGCATTGTGGCCATGCGTGTGTGTGTGTGTGAACACCGTGCTGGGTTGATCATACTGGACTAAAATGGTTTTGGAAGCAGCTGGCGTTTAGCCACCTCATTACTGGCCCTGCCAAACAAACTCTCCATTTTCTTTTCATAATCTGCTTGCTGTCTAGTTTGCTATTGTTACAGGAAGTGCACGAGGAGTCTGTGGATTAAGTCACCATCAGTAAAGCACAGGGTAAAGAACGTATTGAAATCAGGCTCATGGTACCAAGTGTAACCAACTGTATTCTTTCTACGGGGTAAACAGTGTAACGCCATAACAGATTTATGTGGTTTCTGCCTGGGTGATAATCCAATAAACAGCCAAGAATCTATGCAGGTTTAGTTGCTATAGCAACGCACTTTGATTTCACATACATTCCTAAAAGGGTAATCCGAATGAACTATGAGTTACAAGACAGACGACTTGTACAGTGTGTATAATGTAAATATTTCAGTATTTCAATATTGCATGTTATATCTCACGGTATGACATGCTCAAACTTTTGTGATTAGATTTTCCATATCAGAGAAACAATCACAGATCAGAAAACCTATTTAAGATTTAACCGAACTGAAAAGTCAGCTCACTAGTTTCACAAACTATTAATAGTAAAGAAGCCCCAAAAAATAGTGATTATCTGCAAGAAAATACACATTTTTATGGTCGAATTATTGATTTATGATTAAAAGTCCCTCAACATTGTCCATGTACGATCGTATATTATTGTAATGTTGTATTAATGTTTTTAATATTCCTGACTTCAAAGATCCTTACCTTTTTTCCATGGGTCACTCCCATGATTCTGAAGGTGCGGACCACTCGAAATGTCTTCTCGTTAGTGAGGGTTTCCACCTGCTATCTTCATAGAAAGCAAGTGGAGAGACAGGAGGGGGCGTAACCCCACCAACTAAACTCACGAACACACGCACACACTCCCTTGCAGCCGGCTAAGCACACCCCCTCACAGGGCATGCCTCAACAAGGGACCGTGTTAAAACTAACGTCCCTTTCATTTTATCCTGCACTTCATTGTTAATGTCGACCGAATCAGTGTTAAATGAACATAACAGAAACAATGAGAAGTTAATACAATCAAAATCAGGTCATCCTATGAATTTCTACTTACAGAATGGTACCAAGTTCCATATGACCCTCATGAACTCTGTTATGAAACATTACCATTCCTTTGAGTAACAAACAGAAAGAAATGTAAGTATTCAAGAAAATGATTTATTTTTGGATACTTTATTTCATTTCATTTGCTCAGGAAGAGAAGATGAAAATCAGAATGTTAATGTCCCATTTCCAAATGTCCCAAATGTGCCGGTCTTGTGGTGGATTCTCAGAGTCTCAGTTATAAACTCTGGGAAAGCAGCCAATGATCTCTCCCATCTCTGGCCAGTCTCCATACGCATTGATGTTCATATCATTCTGAATAAGCTAAACATGAACAGATTACAAATAAATATATAAAAGTTTGTGTTTTAATATAAATCAAACCTGTTCACAACATAAGGTCCTGAAACGATATTGATAACATACACTATGTGTCAGTATGTTTGTGTATACATGTGTCAAGTCCGAACCTTTTCGAAAGCATTAGCTGTTTGTATTCCGTAGGCGCCTGCAAATACCCAGTTATCCCTGTGGATCATGGATCTGATCATAGTGCTTCCCAAACCAGCAAATATTTCTCTGATCTCATCAGTCAGCCTGAAAAACAGACGTGTGTGAAACAGTGTGACAATGAGTCAAATTTAAATTCAAAACCCAAAACTACTTTGTGTGTGTGAAGGCTGTAGGATTTACTTTTTCAGAGAATCGATGTGCGAAGCCACAAGAATTATACTTCCTGGCTTTAGTATCTTTAAGTAGGCAAGCAATTCCACGGCATCTGATGAATTATTGAGCAGAAGTGTTTGCGTATGTCAAGATAATATTACTCGTTGTTACATCTGATGAAATCTTTGATGTGCTCCAAATAAAATTCACAGAAAGACCTACCTACAGATTCCAAATTAAAGTAATTACTTCTCAAAATATCCCCAGTTTCACCTGAAACAAGAAAAGTAATCTCATTTAATTTACTCTAAATTACTTTTGTGTGCATAATTATTATTGTTTGTTTTTTAGTGAAGGGTCAAAAACCTAGAAATACAGTTTGTACTGTATTAAATACATTAAATATCATTAAATATGAAATTTTCAAATTTGGTTTTGAATTTCAAATGTCATATTTATAAAAAATTTCAAGCTAACCGTTTATTAACACAATGTTCAGCCCTGATCCTGCATTGTTCCTCGCGCCACCCATAATGCTAAAGAGAGGAAAATGCTCATTTAGAATCTGTAACTTTCATTTAAAGAAACAGTTTATTTAAAATAATTATAACAATAATAACGAACAAATCCTTTTCTGCCCGCAGTGTCTGTCCATTATGAATAAGCAGCGTGACACTACGGTTCTTACATTGTGTTGTTAAAGCAGATCTTTGGGGGAATCACATTAGCTGCTCCACTGCGAATGTGAATCGGGAACTGGTTTGCAGGGCAGTCTTGATGCGGACAACAACCAAAATGAGGCTCAAACAGACCTGCACAGAAACATAAACAATACACCACTGCTAACCAGACATGCAACACAATAGCTTTTCTTTAAAGCTGCCATCTGTAACTTTATTGCTAAAAATTACAAAATATTTATTCAGCACGTACCTATCAGATCAGCGTCTGCTTACTCTACATCAGCCGTTTATAATAATGATTTATGATGTAAGCTGTCGGGTCCGATTTCCCGGGTAACGTCAATTTGGCGTTGTTAACATACGTAATAAAAAGTAGGTGAGTTAACCTGCAATTGTATCTGTCAAACAGAGATGGCGGTAATGTAAAAAAGTTACAGATGGCAGCTTTAACTGTGTCAACGTGCGCACACGCGTACAGTAACCTACCTCGTTTCTCACAATCTGCTTCTGCATCCTTCAGTATGTGACCATCAACTTCATCTGCAACATAAACAGCTTGAGCTGTAGATAAACCTTTAGGTACATTTAGGCATTTTGGCAGACGCTTTTATCCAAAGCGACTTACATTGCATTATACTATACATTGATCGCTCTACATTGAGTATGTGCAATCCCTGGGATCGAACCCATGACCTTGGCGTTGGTAACGCCATGCTCTAACCACTGAGCTACAGGACAGCTACTGTAGCTAACTGTAGGTAACTGTAATAATAACGTACATGTGCGATCGTTATGGACATTACATGCCCGTTCTGCAACGTCACGGCTTGACCAGTCGATGGATTTACACCATATTAAAATGATGATCGTGGTTGTTGTAACATACACAAGACCTGGAAAAAACAGAGAAATCCTCAGTCTGTCACACACACATCACGATTCATAACAGGTAAAAGTGTGTTTACCTCGAAATCTCATCTTTGCTACAGCCAGATGCTCTGCTGGGTTTCTTAAATGTCTGATAAAATACATTAAATGGATTTAAAGTATCGATGCCTGAATTTTGTAGGTTTGTGTCTGCGCTGTTACCCGTTTCGTGCTGTGTCAAACATCCCAAACAGGATATGTTTTAATGTTTGCGCACCTTTCAAATCAAACAAACTTCACCTGACGGCTGTGTTTAATCTATGTCATCTGTTCTAGACAGATGACATTTCTTTGTCATGCGTTTCTCAATGATTGTGTGCTGCCCTCTTGCGACTTTCTTTGAGAAAACTGCACCGCATGTATATTTAACAAACACACAGGAGACGTGAACACATATCCTTTTATTTCTGCTCGGTGAAACAATCTTATTTCAACATCCATTGTAAGACAGCCAGTCTCAGTTAAATAGGTGAAACATATTTTAAAAAACGAGAATAGAAAAATATAGAATCATCAAAAATACTGTTTTATGAGCCGAGTTCATTATAAAGTTACCAGTTTCTAAAATGGAGAGGCGTATGCTGACTGACTTTCACCATACAGTAACAGATTTCAATAAGAAACAAGAGATATACTCTAACTATACAGCGTTCATACAGTTGTTACAGTATATAGTTGATAAAAACTGATCTGCAGTCAGAGGTATATTCAGATTGTGCTTCTGGTATTAGTGGCACTTATCCAGTGAAACAACCCTGAGATCACAAGGTTGATATAAGGTCAAAGGGCAAAGATTTGCCAACACACACAGACACACACACACACAATAAATAAAGAGGAACAAACATTTCAAAAGACTTAAGGACTTCGGTACAAATCTTGCATAGAATAAATTACTTCCTTTTTTCTTCCTCAAAGTATTTCTGCATGTATTATTTTCCTAATTTTCTAAAATAAGTTGTGTTACTGTAGGGAAAATAATACTGCTGCCAAATTAAACCAGCTAAATATAACTGGTTGGTGGATATATCTGTGCTGAAAAATTGTGGAACACAGATAAATATTTGATGATCTCCTGTGGAGGTTTTAAATGGCCAGATCCTGTGTGATGCTTCTGGTCGTATAATGTCACAGTATAAAAGGGTAGAGGAACTTGAACAATAAACTGTGTGTTGATTTACTCCAAAAGATCCTGAGGAAACAGAAGTTCAAACAAGAATAAACAGTAAGAAAAAATGATGGCACAATAACTGCTTTTAAAAGTCACACACACTAACCTCATCAGAGTCATTATCTTCTTCTGTGGCTCTGTTTTGTTCCTCCATTTGTCGCAGTTCTGAGTACCTATATGTTACATTGCTGAAATGGAGAACATGGATGTATTTTATCATATAGGAGTGACTGGGGCTAGTTGTCAAATTGTAAACCAGTGGATATTTCTCAGGGCTGGAAGTCAGTTTCTGTATAGACAAACCTTAAAGTAATGACTTCAGAAATGAATATTTCCATTGTTATTTTCCAGGAAAAATGAAACCGTGTCCATCACTGTTTGGACAACATACCCCTATAGCAGAGTGTGTTGCCATACTATTTGGTGTGACAACATGTCAGATAATAACAGAATTTGGGCATTTTAGTAGCTTTTCAGCTAAACGTAAACGGTCAGTAATGAATCACAAAACATTTTAAAACCCCACATAAAATGAAACATACAAAAACAACAAAATATTTCTGTTAAATTGATTTTGTAATGGCTAAATTCCAGTATAAACGTATTGCATTTTATTATTAACGTAACAGCTTTATTGTGTTCACTTAGAAATGTGGGACGTATTTTTGTATACGGTAAGTTTAGTGTAATTTACACTTTTAACCCGTAGTGTGACGTTAACGCGTTAGTGTAACGTGTGAAGGAGCCACATACCTCTGCGGGCAGCAGTATTTCCTAACGATAAAGACTGCAGCGACAACCGCGGCCACTGTAACGATCACGACCGACGCGATAACCCCCGGATGGAGTCTTACTGCCTGGGTTAAAGAAAAGATCTGGTCATATAAGTGTTTAGAAGCAAAACCGAAGTGGATAAGTTAAGCCATGATGAAAATAAGACCGTCCCGAACCTGTTGATCGGTTGTCGTGGTCTTCTCCAAACCTCGCGCTTGTCTTAATTCGCTGTGTGTCAATGACGGAAGGGCGAGAGCAAACTCTTCAAGCACGCTGTATATAATCATAGTTAGTAACATAGTTGAGCAGTGCTTTGAAGTGAATGACTTTCTCGCCATAGTTGTTTACTTCCTTGTCATTTCAGCTGTTGAGTGACGTAAGGGAGCAGCCGACATTTGATTGGTCAACGGTGTGGCGGCGTCAGGACTTCCGTCAACATTATACTGTAAAATCGCGTACATCGGTTTGAATACAGTGAGGTCATTGACTAAAACGACAACAACAGGATCTCGTGAATAATGTCATTTATTTATTACGTCCAGAAACTTATTTTAAATCCTAATCGCATCTTACTTTCCAATTAAAACGTTATGAGTAATAAAGTAGAAGTTACATACCGCAGAGGCACTTTATTTGAATAAAAAAACATACTATACATAGCAACTATTATACTAATGTATTACGTTTATTTAATTTCATATTATAAACAGTTTAACACTTCATATTCAATTGTCAACAAGCTGCTTTAATCAGTTTATATCCTTTGCATCTGTAGATTCATCTGATAATTCATTATAAATCAGAGCAACTCATAATATTTTCCAGTCTGTGGATCAAAATAACAGTTGAGGCAGGAATCATACATTAAATTGAGAAGCTCCTCATCTCCACTGTTTTCACGCAGCTTTGAGCCTGTGGACAGCATAAAGAAAAGTTAGATCAACAAAATACAATTTGGGAAACTGCAGATAGTTGTCACAAGAGCTATATTGTTCCAATTTCACAAATATCAATTTGTCCTCCAAATTTAAAATAAAACGGATGCAAACAAATGGATGCAATTAATGAGGTAAATATATAATGAAGATACATTTTTTAAAGGTTTCTCTGTCCTCTCATGGACCTAATTCTACCATTTGTGTGAGTATGTCTGCTTTCTCCAAAGGTTTTGTTTTAAGCTAATTTTCTGGCTTCGTACCTCTGGTTGAGATCTTGCTCTGCTCTCCCTTCCCATCTGCCATCTGTTGATTCGGATGAACTATTGGAGGGCTAAGGACATCCATCCATTCTCTACAACAGAATAAAACCACGAATCATTACAATCCTAAACTGCAACGTTTCTGGAAAAGGCTGACCATGATTTTGCACTTTAACACGCCAGCCCAACAGAGAAGCCGAGAGCATTCGTTTGAAAACAGTATTTTGCTACTGTTGCTTAAAGCCGCAATCTGTAACTTTTTTAGTTAAAATGAACAAAAATCTGTCATTGAGCAAGTACATGACCCTTACCCCAATTTGCAACTGTAAGTTTATAATAATTTATCATTTGACCTGTCGGATTCAACTTCCCTGGAAATGTCCGTCTGTAAACAGAAAGAAAATCCAGCTACTATATCACATGTTCGGGTACTGCAGATGGTGCAGTGTTTGTAGCTTGTTCTTACAGCAGTTGTTTAGAATTTAAACTTGTCATCCACCTTCAGAAAAGTACTCTGCAAGTGTCCTGCAATTCTATGTTTCAAACAGAGATGGCGGCAGAGAGGCAAAAGTTACAGACTGCAGCTTAAACAACTAATGTTACAGTACCTATACCACGTCATGTAAAGTTGAGTTCACTGTTTAGGTTTATTGAGTTCTCTCACCCAATTGACATTGAAATGACAATCTTTAAATGGCTAGGTGTCTGTGTTAATAAATGAGAATGAGGTGAATGAAAGGGGCGTGTCTTTGGGAGGGGGGTATTGACTGAGATGGGGCGTGTCCAGTTCAGCGGCTAAAAGGCAGAACCCCGAACATCGATACTTCCACAAACAGCCAGTAAAAAACAGGAGTACTAAAATTATGAACATATTTAATTTCTCAAGGAGAATTTTAAATTGATGCCATTGTATAAAGGATGCTGTTATGGTCATACTGAAAGTGAACTATACTTTCGAAATCCGGAGAATGAACGCTTCCCCCACCCGTCTGTCGCTCTGTTTTATATTCTCTCATTTACATGACACTTTTGAGGCACCATGTGGTGTTGATGGACGGGCTCCCCAGTGAGACGCGAGGGAGGTGGAGGATGACCTCCCAGCGAGCTCTGCTACCGTGGTGACAGTTAGGTGACACAGTCAAGCCTCTGAGCGTGTGCAGAACTCACTGTATTCATTGTCCCTGACAGCCGTGCTTAATTAATCACTGAGGCGTGGCCGTGTGGCAGCTTCCCTCCACAGGGAAAGTTTACGGTAGAAAACTAACCGTAGACATGCCGTGAAATGATAAACAGGAGCGTTTAAAAATGACAACTGTGAGCTGCATACATTGTTTTCAGTTGAGAAGTTTGAGTTGTTAAGTTAACATCGACGGTCTAATGTGTACTATTCTGTATGCTGAAATAATCTGTATTATTGTTATTATTAACTCTTTTCTCAGCCTAATAATATAAAATTCATTAAAAAAAGCAGTGTGTAGTAGTTGCTGTTTCTTCATGTATGAATGACAGAAAGATTGACACAAGACTCAAGATGGACACAGAATCCTCTGGCGTGCACAACCTGTTCTCCTCTCTGTTCTGTGATGTTTTACACTTTTTCTTTATGCCGTGGAACTGAAGGTTTGACTTGCTATTCCTCAGCACTTGAGCTACTCACAATCTTTGACCATCTGCTTTCAGTTATGCTTTACAGTTATGATTTACAGTTATGATTTACAGTTATGATTTACAGTTATGATTTACAGTTATGCTTTACAGTTATGCTTTACAGTTATGCTTTACAGTTATGATTTGGCAATGTATGTGTGTCTCTTACCTGGGATTGGACTGAAGAAGAGGGGTCATTTCTTTCTGATAGTGTTGGCCTTGTTCAACTGGCTGTGAAAACATTTGAGGAAAGCATTATATAGACAGACACGGTAAGTGTGTGTATGCTTAACTGTAGAGGTTAAATGTAGGATACCATTCACTAAAAATGTTTCCCTCGGCCCACAGCGCTCAAATCTACTCTTGTGCTCCGTGCAAGACAGTTATTTGGGTTTGGAATGACACTAGGGTGAGTAAATGATGTCAGAATTTAAATTTGTGTGTTGTTAAAGCTTATGCCTGATGGTGGCAGTATTGCTATGTTTTCACAATCTTACAGTTCACCGGCTTTTAATTCACAGCTTCAGAACACCAGACACATCAGACATGATTAGCATTTGCAGTTTATCTGTCTAATCAACTGGTGACAACAGCAGCAGATGATGGATAGGGTCTAATACTGCACTGTCATTGGATGTTGTTTTGCTCTGGTCTAATTACTGTTTTTCATATTTATAAATTGTTTGGTTGCCCCAGGAAACCAGGTTTTATTGCCTGTTAGCTACAGATCAGTCATACAAAGTCTAGCAGAGGAGCTCGATGCTCAAGATATACTATAAACGTTTCTGTGGTGCACTCAAGTGAGGCTAGTGAGTTTGATTGCTGTAATTATAACTGTTCTAATTATAACTGTACTAAATGAGTGTGTGTGTGTGTGTGTGTGTGTGTGTGAGAGAGAGAGAGCTCACCAGAGGAATACACTGGGTCCAGGTTGAAGTGTCATCACTGCTGGCACTCAGGCTGTTGTTACAGTGGTGAACCTAACAGAGGATTTAAAAAATTAGTATTACCACTGGGTTTAGAACTCTCACAGAACTTGTGTAGGTCTGTGAGAGTTCTAAACCCTAGAAAACCTTCTAGAAAACCCTAGATTTTCTAGGAACTTTGTTTTTCATGACAATTACACATTCACCCCTCCCACCATTATTCTCATTACTATAATGCAGATTTCTTAACTTAAATTATGAAGTACATTATTTACACGTATCATTTAATGAACTGCTTTTAACGTTTTATGGTTTTAATTAAAAACAACTATTGCATTACAGTTAGAGTTTTGTATTATTATTGCAAAAAAAACTTAATGGTCTTAAAAATGGTCCTTTTTCTTTGTTTAAATATAATTCACTGCTACCCTTTGATATTATGCATTCCACATTCAATGACATCATCAATGACATCATCTTCTTACCTGTGATGCAGTAAGGTTTGGACCACCCATGTGGCTGTCTCCTTCCTCCTGCTGTCTCTTCAAAATGGCTAACATCCGCAGCTCATCTTCCTCATCTTCTTCACTTCTTCTCAACTCACACCTGCTGGAGCCCAAAGGTCGAACCCTTTCATCGACACTCACCTGCAAGGCCCAAAATCTCATTACTTCATCAGTGCCACTTTGTAACGAGAACAATCGTTACTGGGTATAGCTAATTAGCAAGCAATCAATCAGAGCTCACAAGCTAATTGGCACCCCCATTAAGGCCAAGACATCTGCAGGGATGACTGCCTGCTGCTCAGAAATCTACTTATATTAAGTCCTGCATGAACCTGGATCTATGAGAGACCTTCTAGACACGCTCAGCAAACCTCAGCAGCAGATATCTGCCAGTTTTAAATGGGCTACGTGGTGTTATGAGACTACCGTAATAATGTGATTGTGTGATATGCACAACAAATATGTTAAACAAATACATTTATGGTCCTTTACGGTTGCTGCTTGTTTTGGTTGTTATGTGATAAAATAAAGACTTGTGCTCTTTCTTTTTTCTTCTTTTGTGCTGTTTTCTTCAAAGACACAGGGACTCTCAAACAAGCCTTCTGTGGAGTGTCAGATGAGCTCTTGTGTTACAGTTACAAAAACCTTGCTCAAATATGCCAAGATAGTCTTACAATCAAAAGCCAGAGTTCAATATGAACTCATGTCTCATCATTTTCTTCCAATAGCAAATAATCGGAGCTATCCCAACCACATTTGTTTTGTAACTCTTTACTCAGAGGAAATGTGTATTTCACAGAGTTTGTTTTTTCACAGCTCAGGAGAATCAATGGAGATCTCAGTTGCGTTTCATACGGTTATTAACTTTGTCTCAAATGTTTATCCTTAAAAACTAAAAATAGAAACAAATGAGACCACTGTTAAATTACATAAAGAGTATAAAGCTGTAAAATTAATGTAGATCGTGTCTAAAGACATTGTTGAGATCTCGTCTGAAACTCTAATGGAGACATTTGTGAGAATTCTGGGTCTGTTTCTCGGGAGAAATATTCGAGACACAGGAGACTTAAGCAAAAGTTTCCAATCTCAGTGCTGTCTTGGAAAATTAAGATTTTAAAGAAATCTCATCTGTGATTTTTCTTTAAAACATTCTGTTTCAGCTACACCTAAGAGATTTGAGGTTTTTTGCTAAGGAAGTATTTACAACAAACATAAACACAACGGAGAACTCCTAAAGAGCAACCTCTTTCAAAAGCCCAAAACATTCTTAAAAATCATGAAAAACAAAACCACACTGTGTCCAAGCCTTTCACAATAAAGAGATGCAGAGGCACAACCCGTTCTCCTCAATCTGAATGGATTCAGATTAAAATATCCGGCCTCTGAGGAAGCTAAGAGCCACACCAGTTCTGAAATTACAATAAGAACAGAGGCTCATAAACAAGCCGCTCGGCCGGAGTGTACCAATTCATCTGAAGTGTGTGCTTGATTTGATCCCCTCTAACCCTGCGTGGATTGCATGCTAGTAACACTGAGAAACAGAGGTTGCTCAGGAAATCAGAGGTTGCTCTTTCATAGCTCAGGAGATGTTTCATGTACGTCAAATGTTTCTGAGATGCATTATGAGTATGAAGCTATACAATGAGATATGTAGATTGTAGATAATGTGCTATTCATTTGACGAGACGTGTTTACATATTTTAACCCTCAGTAATCGTGACTTTTGATTCTAGACTTCAGTGACTGGTAGATCTGAGCGCAGTTGATGTGACACCATTTTGATTTTTTTACTTCTGAAAAGATTTTCTGGGTTTTTTTCTTTGGAGAAACATCTGAGATGCTAAAGAAGTTTCCATTAAGTCTCATTGCCGGGAGAACAACAACAGGAGAAACAATCGAGATATTAAAGTGATCTTACCTGTGTTTTTTATCTTCTCTTCTCTTTGTATATTCTTTTCTTTTTGTTTCTTCAGCCTAAATAACGCCTGGTTTTAAACTTCACAAGACCCCTGAAAAGTCTTTAAAAGTGTGTTTACAGACTCTTAGACAGTCTTACCATCTGAAACCTCTCTGGAGAGATCTCTCGAACAGATGCTTTGTTGACCGATATCCTGGCATCTCCATCAGGCAATGTTCTTCCAGCCTTGGAGCGATCCGTTCTGATCCCGTGTCTGGGGGTGCTCGGTGAGAGGCAACGAGTTGGTGCGATCCTCGTGGCTTCGGTTCTTCTGGGGCCTTTGGAGATCCGATGTGTGGAGGTCTTTACCGGCTCAGGGGGGAACTTGGGTAGGAATCTGTATTTTTGTGAGGTGGGAGGTGGTGGAGCAGTACTGGATTGGGCTGCCTGTCTATGGATGAGGAACTCTGCATGCAGATCATCCTATGAGAGCAGCAGCCATGGAGAAACAGATGAAGAAAGAAAAACAGAGCATGTATGAGATGAGTGTGTGAGTGGTGCTTGCTCGTGGAAAGGCAGCAGGTGTTCCGAGTGGACTTGCTTACCTAGCCAAGTCATACGAGCCCACCTCTGAGTATCTGACAATCAGATCTCTGGACATCTCAGGTCTCTCTTTCAGTGTGTCTATGTGGTATTTGATCTCATTTATCATCTGAGGTATCTGAGCAAGTTTAATCATTTGCGATAGTGATTTGTTTAAATCCCTTACAGAGACGCTTGCCTAAGCAAGCACCACTAATTATGAAATACCAAGATTAATAATGCCGCCACCCTAAATCATTACAATTTGAGATAATGAAACAAGCCAAGAGAGACATTAATAAACCAAATCCCCCCCCCCCAAAATATATGTATTACATTTTACCAAAAAAATTACACAGTTGTGATGGAATCATAAAAGGAATGATGAAACCTACTGCAAGAACTTCTGAGCCAAGAACGCCAACACTGTCATCGATGAAACACATTAATAGCCGAGACGCGAGACAGCCCGACGCAGGCGGAGTAACATCACAGTTACCTGTAATTAATCAGGGCGACACGGCGCCAGGAAAGTTGTCTGTCTTCGCTCTGTTTTGCAACATATAAGGTCTTTAAACTAGTGAGGCTTTGATCTACACTAATGGTCTTAAACAGCCAGCTTCACTCTAATGAGGACAACCTCAATAAAAGGGCACGGACAGCCATTAGATCAGCCCAAGTTTTGGTCTTCTCTCCTCCATCTTTATGTCCCCACGAGGGCCCGTTTGAAATATTTCAGCCTTTTTGGGGGGCTGGGTGTGTCACTTCTTCTCACTTACAGTATGAGAAATTCTGACAGTGGATAAACAGAACCATCAGTCTAGCACAGTCCTCATTTTTTCATAGCGAAGGTTACATTTGAAAGTTCTTTGGGTGCATTCAGTGGTTGTTAAGCTGTTACAGATAAATTCCAGTACAGTACCGCTTCATCTGTCTTTTGTTGACAACTCCGTGGCGTTAATGGAAGTCATTAGGTTCACATAATCACCTCTGCCACCGATGAAATTAATTTAATATTACG
The DNA here is from genome assembly GCA_036877575.1 of Botia almorhae. Classification (NCBI taxonomy): domain Eukaryota; kingdom Metazoa; phylum Chordata; class Actinopteri; order Cypriniformes; family Botiidae; genus Botia; species Botia almorhae. The sequence goes on along the minus strand of JAZGTJ010005545.1, from coordinate 1,843 downwards.
CAGGTGCAAGTTATAGAGTTGCAAAATAAAAACTGTTCAGGATATTCAAGCAAGTCCAATTTCTCTCAGTGGTAATAAGAAGACAAACGCTGATGTCTACATTTTGTTGTCAACAAGACACAGAAAAAAATGAGTTGTTAGAAATATATTGAGGGCGTGGAAGGAAGGAATAAACAAACAATAAAACTGTCAGCGGTATCAATCAAAAATCTCTAATTAAGTGCATCAGAACATATGTATGCCAAGACGAAGCTGATTTCCCAGGAGGAGACAAAACAGACGCGGAGTAAATGAATGATGCTCGTCTCCATGGACGGAGAACTGATGAGCACCATTGAGCTGAACGCTCTCGTAAGAAATGAACTGAACTGATGAAAACTGATGCTTTTCTGCATGGACCTAATTGAACAGCGGGGCCCCCGGGGGCCCAATCAAGCTGTGCATTATTACCAGATGACTCTGATAAATCGCACACGATGGGAAACACAGAAAGAAAGAGAATGCGGGTGATACTGGCATGCGCAATAGAATTGTTTTCGTTTGCAGACGAATCACCGATGTTGCGCTTCGTCTAGATCTATATGCTGCGATACTGGAGAGCAGATTATTCCTACAGGTGTCCTTACAAAAGCCTTCAGGCTTAAAAAGTTTCTTCAAGAACGTCACATGTAAACACAGCTGGATTTTTATTGGCTTTTGTTTCTCTGTTTCCTGGATGCATGCACTGCACACGGAAAGATTCGCATCGATGAGTTTTCCACAGATGATTATGTTTATATTTTATACTCGGATGCCATTGGAAATTCCGCATTCACTCTCCTGAGATTCAGGGGTCATGCCAAAAAGTAAAGCTAACAGATAATAAATCATTAATAACTAGCTATTTTTTAGCTATGGTGCTTCATATACAGCAGAACAGAAGGCCTTAATAGTTTTTAAGGAACTATTTAGTTAAAAGATGTTACAATTTATCGCAATTTAGCCCTAATTATCTTTCACAAAGCTCTGCGGGTTGTTTGATAGTCCGACATTGTAAGCATTTAACATATTTAAATAAATAATATTTGAAACTATTTATTTATTTACATTTTGAAGGACATCTAATTTAAAAACTACACATCAGAGACAAGTCTCAAATAATTCCTGTTAAGTCAATTACTGTCAGTGTCCCGTATGTACGTAGGATGTATTTTAAAGTGCCCGTACCTCTTCACTCTCACTGCCGACAAAATCATCCTCCAGGCGCGCGTCTTTGCGCTCTCCATCTGACACCAGCTTGTGACCTTTAAGGCCAAAGGTCAAATCCTCAAGAGGGTTGCTGCTAGCCGGATACCGTCGGGCTGAGTGAGGGCGGGAGGAGAAAGTGAAGACTTCCTCTTCAGATTCTTCATCGCAGAGCGAGAGCTCCGTTTCTGTGTCACAAAGGTCAGAATCATCTGCAGTCAGCACACGCTCAGAAGGTGGAGAAGAACACGGAGCCTCGAGAACTGACCCAGATGTATCCATACCACAACGACTGTCTGCAGAGATGATAAGAATGATCACCATGTGCTGCCATATTTTGCCTATTATCTATCTATCCATCTATCTATCTATCTATCTATATATCTATCTATCTATCTATCTATCTATCTATCTATCTATCTATCTATCTATCTATCTATCTATCTATCTATCTATCTATCTATCTATCCATCCATCCATCCATAAATTAGGGCTGTCATGCTCATCAGATTTTCACTACACAATTATCATGGCCAAAAGAATTTATAGTAACGGTATTATTGTAGTATCTATTGAAATAAAAACAAAAACTGCTTTACGCAATTTTGTTTATTTCGTG
>JAZGTJ010005544.1:7852-18736 GCA_036877575.1 Botia almorhae | reverse complement strand
AAATAGTTTAATGCTGAACACCTGTTTCTGTACACACACATCGCACCGATGCGCAGACATGATAAAATCCCACGCTCCCATCCGACATAAAAAACACGAACGCTCTTCATGCGTAAATTAGCGGACTAGCTTATTATTACATGAAGCAGAATCGGTAAATGAACAAAATGCGGGGACGCTAAATATTATTGATCTGAACTATCAAACGTTTTAATGTGATTTCATTTTTTGGAGTCATAAATGATCAATCCAACAAATTAATTGGTTCATTAATGAATACATTTGTGAGTCTGAGAGTCTGGCATCCAGTCAGTATCGCATAGCTCGTAACCCGTGTTCTCTTGGAGCACGGCAAAAGATGCAATAGAATTCTACACACCCTTAAATAATTAATTTTTAATAAAAACAGATCTGCTAGGAAACTTTACATTTTCTTTCAGCCTTTAATAGTTAATCTGACATCTGACGATGGGTTTCATAGTACTGTATTTCATGAGGGGACATCGAGCAGTCCTCAGTGGCTCTCTCTGAAAACAAGCAGTTACCCAGAATCCTCTTGTACTTCTGCACCACCAAACTTATCAGTCTGGTCTCCTCAAGCCCAGCTACAAATTTTAGGTTGTAAGAATATTTTCTTTACTAAGAATACTTTAGAATACTTTTAAAATGTTATTTTGAAATTTCTAGGAATGTTATTCAAACTTAATTCTGTAATGTTTTTAATACATTCCACTAACAAGAATAGTGTTTTTGATATATATGATATATGCCGTTAAAAATACTGCAAGAACATTTTAGTGCAAGAACTTTTTTTGAGATTGTTAGCCAATGTTCTGAGAACATTCCCTGTTAGCTGGGACGTCATCAATTCACCAACAGGCCTTAACAGAAAAGAAAACCTTGGAAAATATGCGAGACATTCTTAGAGCCAAAACCCTACAGACTTCAGCCGCACTATTGAAGCCAGATGTTTACTTAACTGGCCAATTTTGATAAATGGTGTAATGATAACCATTATGCATTGGGGTAATTTTATATCAGCACAGCACCACATTGTTTTTGTTTCGCAGCCAAACAAACTCTGTTTGTGCCCACGGCCAGGTGCTGGGTTCGACCTAATTGATAAGCAGACAGCAGGACTGTGGTTTTCATGTTCTTCCAACATGCCCTCAACAAAGGCCTAAACTAGCTGTCTTATTAAACTGACTGTCCTCAGTCTTGAGTGAACTGCAGGATTAGAGAGATGTTGTGCTGTGACACTAAGTTCAACAATGCTTATCTTATGGACACAGCGGTGGAAATTTGGTATTTCAACTTCTGCGGGCAATATGTTCAAACAGGAAATGACATCAGCAAAACTTATCTATGCAGATATCTTTGTTTGGATTCGTGTAAACGTAGTTAAAACGGGGACAGAATTATAGCATTTTCCACTGCGCTATAAGCCGTCCACCACGTTCCATTAACTCTGTTTACGTAAAATACATAAAGTTTGGTTTTTATATACAGTATAGTCTTTCCAAAACATATCAAGATTTGCCTAAAGCACGCTGCAGTCGTAACCCATGATTCAGCTATGTAGAGTTCGTTTCGCTTGGGGCGGATTGCATGAAAACCACACAATGAATGATTGTTCTGTTAAACTTTCAGCGTGATTATGTTTCCCACTTGAAGCTACATGAGACATTTTATTCACTGACAAACAGTCCTCTAGTTTCACGGCTGACCTTTGATATATTACTTACTGTATTACAGTATTGAAAATATGGCGAACATCAGCGAGGAGAACGCAATGAGTTGAGGCAACAGTTGCTTTGTAGCATAGCTCATTTTATTGTTTAAACAGTTTTGCATAGGAAATATATCCACTTCCAGTAATTGACTGCAGTAAAAACAGCTGCTAGCAGTATAGGCTGGATATAACAGTAACAATCACAAAAAAGTCAAGCGTTATTTACACTCATTTTTTTTTTAATCTTGTGGCAATTTTAGCCCCTGCACCAAACGCAACCAGCCTGAAGGCAGTGCCTACTGTTTATAGCTGTGAAGACTGAGAAGCTTAAAATCAAACGAAAACAAAACAGTCAAACAACGAGGCCTTCACTATACAGCTTTCTGAAGAACACCTGCTTTCCTTAAACTGCGAGTAAAAACACAAAGACTCGATAAAATGTTCTATAATGTACATTCATAACATACATTAATATTTGCATACAACTGCTGTTTCCACAATCACTACGAAAACTGTTGTTACAACATGTGTTGGTGTTAGTGTCGTTGTTGTCATACAAACACAATACCACTGAGTTTGCAGTGGGGCGTAAAAGTGCCACAAGACAACCCCCCCCCACCCCCCCACCCCCTACAAAAAGAAATAAAATTCAACTCTTCTGTGGAGCTGGCAACCTTTTTTCATCTGACATATTTGTCATCTATTGTAGTACTAAGTGTAGTCTAGAGAAACACTGCCCTACTATAACTTTACCTCAGGAAACAGAGACGGGGGTGTCCCATTTGACTAAAATATCCCAAATTGAACGAAGCACAAAACACAAAACGAACACAGAACCAGGACCAAAAAAAAAAGCAGAAACATCTGGGAGGAAATAAATGGGAAGAGGCATCCCACAGATTCTGTTTTGATTGTTTGTTTGTTTTTTGTTGTTTTTGTTTTTAGTGTATCCCATAAAGAAAATGTCTGTTTTTTTGTATTTACAAGGGAAAATCCACTGAGCTGAAACAGGCACTGCTTGAAATCTTTTATCGTATCTATTTTTTTCTTTTTTAATTTTTTTTTTGGTAAACGTATATTATGCTGGTTTTTTAAAAACGCTCCTGTTTATTTCGATGATCATTCATGCGGTTGTAAATGCCCTAATAATGGATATATGAGAGTAGATGTGGACCAGAATGTCCTACTGCCTTTTCCTGCACACACACAGAACAGATGAAAACAGACATCGCATGAGTTCCAACTGGTTCTCCTTGCATAAGTTATATACATGTAGTTCACAAGGCTCACGATCATGGCTTTCATGAACTTCTCCAGGCCACATTGTTATCATCCTAACTGCTTTCTAATATGCAACTTTAATAACTGCAACCAATACAATAAAAAAGCCCTTTAAAAAAGAAAAAAATAGCTACCTGTACCCCGATGAAAGGTTTAAAACGGAACTATCCTATATACCTCAAAACATTATATGCTGTGGTGAGAGGAAGGGCTCTGAGCTACCATGCTACCCAGCTAACAGGGAACGTTCCCAAAACATTGGCTAAAGTTCTCAGTTATCAAAAAATGTTTTCGCTGTAATGTTAGTTAAATTTTTTAACGTTATATATCACATATCAAACACGTTATTCTTAAGATGTTAGTGGAACATCATTTTAAAAACGTTGCAGAATTAAAAAGTTTGAATGATGTTCTTATAGCCAAGGAATAACGTTAATACGACGTCTAATAACGAAACAGTTTGAACGTTTCTAGAACTTTCAAAAAAAACTTTTACCGTTCTGTTCCTTAATCGAAGCATTACAGAAACGTTCTTACAACCGAAAATGGTTAGCTGGGTAGATACAAACACTTGGCTAATCAGAGCATCATCGCTAGCTATACGTAATCCAGACAACAAACAGTGTGCCAATGAAAGGGGTAGTGGGAACTGCAGAAAGTGCAAATGCTCAGCTGTTTTGTTTTCTCTGCGATGGCAACGTGAAAAGACGTCTGTGGCTCTACACAAAGGCTTCTGGGAGTTTCAGGTCTCTCCGTACCGAGTCTGCCCTGAAAACGGCACGTCGAATGCGGCCAGCATTCATCCTACCATGGCAATCCCTGCCCACAGCAGACACATGTAAACACTGCCGAACGGAGGTGCCTACGTGCCAGTATTGGCACAGTATCTTGCAGAAAAATATCAGCCTTTCGGCAAGTGAATTCTGTACATCGCATGGTGGATCGGCCTCTATTGACGGGGAATATCATGCATGCTTAATTTTGCACAAGACAGTAGAATCATTTTGTGATGTCATACGTGACATTACCCTGGTAGTTGTTGTTGGGAGACTCAAATCAGGTGCCTTTACTCTAAAGTGACTAGGAGTTCCCCAACTGGTTAAAATAGCAAATAATGACCCTACTTAACACAAACTGAAACATTATTTCTTATGTCATTTTCAATATCACAATCACATCACACTCTATGGTCACACTAACAAAACAACACTTCAAACATTTATGAAATGTCTCCAGGATCCGAAGTTAATCGACACGAAATACAACAAAAGGCCTTCATCGTTTTGTTTTAAACATTTACAGTCCCACATGGGAATTCACTCCACTTTATAAGTACAGGAAAATAAAGATAAAGAATTACATACTCAACCGCTTCCTCTTTTAATGGACAGTTGGAAAGTTATAACACGAATCTAAACTCGAAATACGATTTTGTTTGTTTTTGTTTTTTTTCGTTTCACTAAAAAATATGGACATCACTTAAATTCACGATTACGAGTTTTTCTTTTTACAAACGGGGAAAGAAAAACGAATTTACAGTGTACACACTTTTGTCAACAAGGCAGGCATTTCAATAGAAAGACCCTTAACTACTCCGCTCACCTAGCGTCAGATTCATTCTTACACTCTCGGACAGATTCATCTACTCACACACACACACTTCACAAAGCTGCCAGAGCAGATTTTAACCCAGAACGACTACGACCGAACACTATTGCTATTACCATGGCCACTGAGGTGGCCCCTACCTACGGCCTTCTTCACGGTTTCCAACTCGCCCTAAAAACACGAGAATGACTCTGTAACCCTGACACGCCCACCATTCTGAGAGGAAATGCACTTCAGTGGCTTTGCCAATGGCCAGAAGGCTGCAAAGCACTTATTTTTTCGCAAATTAACAATAAACAAAAAGGCGGGACAGTGCAAATTGCACGATGTGACATTTATATTAAAAGCAAAAACACACACACAAGAATGTGTTGGTGGAGGAGAGAATCAGCTTGACTTGAGCTTTTTTTAATGGACTGAACAGGTGATTTAAGAACGACAGATAAACAACAAGGGGGGGGGCAATGATATTTCATAAATTCAAATTTCACAAATTTGGAAATGTCTTTATAAAATCTATTAATCGATGCTTGTAATGGTCTGTGAAGCGCCTGAGTTGTAGTTCTGTTGTATTGAAAGGGCACTATGGGTAGGTGATTGCCTGTATGCTGTATAGGTGCAAAACTGTATTTTGATCCTACAGACCATAAGAGCATTACGTTATTTCCTTATACCGAAATCTATAGCTTGTAAAACAACTTAAAAATAACAATAGAAAACCTGACATACCTATAAAACATTTACACCAATAATGAAACTAATTTTCCCATGTTTTTAGTTTTTGTCTACCGACGACAATCTCACTAGGACTGTAAATTGGAGCACTTCAAAGGGAAGAATAAGAAACGGTGATATTTTCTGATTGTGACGTATTTAACACGCGCAAATTTGCGTGACAATGATTGTAGCGCATTTTATAACAAGTCACTTGTTCGTAAAAATTTAAGGCATCTACTTGGGAATTGCATATAGCTACATTTTTTTACGGAAACCAGGTAGTTGCTCATGGGGTGAGAATGCACAAATATCGAGGCCAGCATTTCATACTTCCTCCTCAGTGTGTTTGCCTCAGTGCGCCTAACTCACTGCTGATTGTCGCTCTCAAGTCAAGCTGTCTCCCCCCGTGTAAGTCATCGTCTAGAGTCAAACTAGCACCCCGCATCGAAAGTTTAAAGAAGGAGTTTGTTAGTCACAGTAGACGAATTAGTGACTTTGCAGCCGTGATAGACCAAATGGTGCGTTCTCTGCAGACATGCTTCAAAGTGTAGGAAAAGACCTCCCCTTATAGAGAATACAAACAAAACGGCTCTTACATGCACCTCTCTACCTGTCGGTACCCTCAAGGGAAAAAAAGATCATGTCACACACTGCATAGAAAGCAGTTCCCACTTTGGTCAATTACGAGAAAGAAAACGGCAACAACAACAACAATCAACATCAACAAAATAAATGTTTACACTATCTGTATTTCTGTACTAGCCTCTAATAATCCACATAGCTAAAAGCACTACCTACATAGGCAAAACTTGGTATTGCATAAATCTGGACCCCGCCCTCCCCAATAATGACTGGAAGATGGAAAAACAAACAAACAAACAAACGATTAAAAAAAGAATCAAAAATGAAACCCACCAAAATACTGAAAAAAATAATGCTGAAGGTTGATTATAATCTTTCGAAAACTATACACAGCCTTGATATGCACTGTAAATGTGAGCTAAAGTAGTAAATGAAGCTAAAAATCAACGATGTCACAATTTCATCCGGAGTACAAAATATTTCTTATCATAAAAATGTTACTTTTTTCCTAAAACGGTAATAAATGCAGCAAAAACAAGTGTAGTGATGTTCTCTATAGTCGAAGGCAAGGCACGTAACGTGGACTATATATTTTCGTGCAAATTAAGATTATTGGAAAGATTAGTTATATAAATACGTCTGATTGGAGAGGCGTCGGCAAAAGAATGCCGGAAGCAATCGTAGATTTCTGGGGCTGCGGCTTGTGGGAACTACCAAAAAAATGGGCGTGATATAAGCACCTTGAGACCTGGCCTTCACCCGCAGGTTAGTGTTGAAATAAGTACAGCTTTTACACATAGCACACACACACATTTTGTCGTAAATTACTTGACCAGGCTGTGTTCCTCTGGTTTCTCATGATATCAAATTGTAAACAGTAGCTTTAGAAGCTAACAGCCAACTAAACAAGCTTATTAGATCGGTAGGTAATGTCAAAATACGCAATTTTATACACGCCGCGTGTTTGCGTTTTCTCGCCTAGTTTAAGTTTTCATTTCAATAAATTAGAGACAAAAACTACCCGCATGTTTGGGTACGGCTCAACATAAGTGCTATATTGTTTGTGTTCAGTTTTGCTCAGGTAAATGCTCACTGTCCATCCCGCACATCCGCTTTCCCTATTTTTCCCAATGTTTTATTTTTTTTACGTTTTTTTATACGTTTTAAAGTTCATTTAAAAACATTTTCTCCCCTTTCCTTTAGAGTCTTAGGGCAGAAAGACTGTGATAGCTTTCCCTTCAGTAAAATCATTTAAATTGCACTTGCCTCTTATGAGATAATGACTTTTTTTTTTCTCAAAATCCTTTTCAAAGGAAACATAAAAAAAAAACTAAAAAGGGGTTGCGTTTCTTACCGAGTAATACAGGTTTTTTTTTCTTTCACTGAAGAAAAAAACGCTTTTAGAGTTCTCAACTCTGAGGAGTAAATTCTAACCTTTACCTTAAAAGGAAATAAGTACAAGATTGATGAAATTAAAGATTCGAAAGATTTTTGCACCATGAGCAAATTAAATTTAGAGGGAAAGATGAAAGCAGAAACAGTTCGTTGAAAATTTATCCTATGATTATGTAACAAATCAGATGAGCCCCTGTCGGATGAAAGTCGTTAAAATTGCGGCCTGCTTTTCAAACCGTCCAGCCAGCCCTAGTGTGGCCACCCCCTTCGAAATTATTTCGTAAACCAAGACTAGTAATCGTGACATAAGAACGAGAGAAACACTACGAGAGACTAGCATGTCATGCATATACAGTAAGGCATCTAAAGTTTGTATGGTAAGTATCACAGTATCTCAGTTTTAGGGGCCTCTTTACACAATGACTGACTGGTATGGAGAGGCTCATGTCAGATGAGAACCCTTTGACCCAACTCACTCTACTGCTCTAAACCAATGTCCTTTAGAGGGCGGGGCAAAGGTCCGGGTCGATTGTATAAGTGCTGCTTGCTGGTTTGTCCAAGGACCTGTCACTCCTGGGGTCCAGTTGTAGGCCCTCTTCAATTGCTCGATTCTGCCTGGAGGAGGGGCTCACCAATGATGTTTATGCTGTAATTCTGGACATTTGTTGGCAGAATCGGAGTCCCGTTCGACACTTGGAATGGAATTAAGCTCGCCCAGGTACCAGGACTGCGGAAACAAAGAGGAAAGAGAAAAACAGAGGAAAACATTAGGAAAACAGACACTGAAAAATCATGTATATGTTAATGTTAGCTTCAAGGGGGTACACCGTGAAGTATTTTTCCATATTCAGTGTGTAATATATGTATTCCAATCTGTTTTTATATATACACACACACACACATATATCACAAAGTATTTATTGCATAATATCACATCTATTATTAAATATGCAGATTCAAAAAAGCACTTTATAAAGTATTTTGCACAATTTCCAATATCTATATTTATCTTGTTTGAGAAATTGCTTGTTTCTTGTCATTTTTAAGAGGCTTTGGATAAAAGCATCTGCTAAATGATGAACTGTAAACATAAAACTAAAGTGCATCAATACATGTAACATTTCATTACAATTCTGGTCATTCTGTAAGTGAAAGAGGCACATCAGGTCTAGACTGCTTCCCACCCTCCATTTAAAACTACTCATTTCCCTCAATCACACACACACAATAAGTTCGGCATCGTGTCAGGGAACAGGATATCCCAGAGAAACAAAGCACTCTTAGTGCAAATGCACTGGGGAAGTTTCCTCATCCCAGCCCTATTACAGCTAACAGGGAACATTCGCTAACGTTCTCTCAAAGTTCTCAAAGAACACTCTTGCAGTAACTCTAGTAGAACTTTATAAATATTGTACATTATATATCAAAACTGTTATTCTGAAGTTGTTAACAGAACATTTAAAAAACGTGAGAGTTAAACAATGTTTGAATAGCTTATAATCAAGAAAAAATGTTATTTCATCGTCTGAAACCTGAACTGAACATTTCTAGAACTTTCCGAATAACATTTTTAATGTGTTTGTTCCTTTAATGGAAATGTCCGGGAAATGTTCCTGCAACCTAAATTGTTAGCTGGGATGCAGCTGACACCCAGTCTACCATCAATAGTCAGAGGGATTGTCTACAGAACTTTTCCTATCTGCATTCAGCACGTTAACGACACAACAACACAAGTCTGTTAATTGCGAGCTGCGGTGCGAATCTTGGATGCAAAAACGCCAGGGTGCACAAACAGCATGTTGTTCCCTGGGGGCAGAATAAGGGGAGGGGGCTGAATGGTGCGTACATGTGTCGAATAATTAGGCGGGCCAGAAACCAGAGCCCTAGCGTGCCCCCCTTCCTCTGAGTCTGAAATACCTGTCTCACCCAATCACCAAACACAATCTTTCTGCTTGCAGATTACAGACCGCACTCCTGCTCTGTCAACAGCGGCCGGCACACACAGCCCTTTCTTTGTTTTTCTCCTCTCTTGTTTCTTTATTCCCCCCAAAAGAAAAGGGACGGGGCTGGAAAGGGGGTGGCGGGCCGATTGAAGGAAGGAGACTGTGCGGAAAGACACTTTTCCATGGGATCACTGCTTGGGATGCAGGTGCAAGACTTTAGTGGGCTTTTCTTTGGGAGTTTGTTGTTTGTTTTCCGAGGGGGAGACGAGGGCTAAAGCCGGCGGCTGGTGAAGAACAGGGACCCGGCGGATACGGAACAGTGACTTTATTCTTCTTGAGGCGGCCTGCGGTGACACGGCTGCTAATGATTCCGTCTGCGTTTTATACAAATCACTCGCTGCAGCCACACGCTGAAGTCTTAGTTAAAACAAGAGGCCCGTGGGTCGGGATTCCAGGGTTGCACGGAGTCAGACTTTATGAACAGCCAGAAACAGGGTTACAAAGTATGAGAAGACATTCAAAACTGCAGAGAAAGATGCACTACACGCTCTCATAAGGGTTAAATATTTTAGCTAGAAGTAACTGGGTTGGGTTTCTCTTCCCGCCTCAGTCCTCACTTACCCTTTCCCTTAATACGGCTGCTGCCCCTTTCCTAGCCTGCCAGAAATCATCATACAGGAAATGAGAGATTAAGTGTTTTAGAGATGTGGATGGGAGACTTGGATTTAAATCAGACTCAAGTCACTATTGGGGGGATTTATGACTTGACCTAATACATTTTAAAGTACTCGAGACATAACTTTGATTTTCTTGCAATTACTTGTGACTTGAGCTGATGACTTGAGACCAGTCAGCTCTGGGTATGCCACACTTGTGACTCTTGTGTGTGATGGTACAAATTATGCAGCGACTTGTTAGAAAACCATTATAAAAGGAAATCAGTGCACAATGTCATTGGAAACTGTAGATCTAAGTAAAAAGTAAAGAGAGCATTTTTATCAGATGGTTCTACAGGCTGTTATTCTGATATAGATATGAGATCTACCAACAAAAATGGTCTTACTCAGCAATAACCTTAGGACAACTTAATTATATAACCGAATTGATGCCAGCAAAAACGGTTCACAAATGTGCAATCATGAATCCACTATGTAACTTTCATTGGTCAGATTAAGGTAATTAACTAAGCCAATTTTTAAGAATGAACTAAACGTTAGCTGGAGAGTATTTTATTGACTTTAACAAGCACGGCTAGCTAGTTGTCTACATATTTAACTGGTTTACAGTAAGTGTTGGATTGCTGTAAATTGTTAATGAAACACAAAGGAAGGAACAAAGGAGCGAAAGCACTCGGTATTGGCTTTATTCTTCCTTTCTTTCTGTACCCCTGAACACTTACACTGGGTAGTTTTAGTAAAGGACAACTAATGGGCCCCCCCACGCCCCCACCACTGTAAATTGCTCCATGTATTGCCATCCGAACCTGCACCTTTAAAAAGAACCAATAAACAGCGCCTGATGGATAGTCATGGGGCGGGTGCTACCCTTTTATCCCCTCAGTTCAAGGTTCAGTCTGATGTTACCTACTGTCTGGTTTCCCCTGGTTATCAGACAACTGGAGACGTG
>JAZGTJ010005543.1:0-27240 GCA_036877575.1 Botia almorhae | reverse complement strand
CAGCGACAGCGTACCCCGCCCTACAACCTCACTCGCACCGCATGACACCCCTGCAAACCCGGGCAACAAACCCCAGCAAGTGCCGCGTAAAATCATGTAAAACATGTACTAGGGTCGTTTTTAACACTGCAAATTCTGTAAAAATACTGTAAATACACAAGCTGGATTGTTAAAACCGCACCTTGGGTCATGTGACACAAACCAACCAATCAGCTTCATCCTTTATAGAAACAACATTGAAAACTCAGCCAACGATGAAACGATGTACAGGGATAGACATTTTTAAAATACATTTTGTAGCAGGGCAGTGCTAGAAAGCCTTTTATCGTGTCTTCATGGAGAGCGTAGGCCATGGTTGCCTAGTAACGGCAGACGCCACGGGAGCGTAAGCTAGCGCTTTGGAAAGAAGGAAAAAGCTGTGCGCCTAGCGTTTTCCACAGCATGTGAACCGCTCCTAGATGAGCATGCAGTAATAACCTTCACAGTGTATTCTTGATGTTAGATGGCATTTGTTGAAACTACAATTACGATACTAGTGTAGANGATTTATATTACTCAGTCCTATTTGGTGGTACCGTTTTCATACAGTTCCATACATATTTTTTGTGAGCACCCTCACAATTTTCAGAAGCACCCTCAGTGATTTGGTTCTGGAACCGGGCCTGCCTATACTGCCCATGCCACGGGCCGGCCCTGATTTAGACAGTTCTACAATTCCAATTAGAGAGCTCTCTAAATTAATTGTTACGAGTCAAAATGCAATTGCAGAGCTCTCTAATTGAATTCATACTAGTAAAAAATCGAATTAAAAATATGTTTAATTGCAGAGCTCTGTATTTGAATTAAAGAGCTCTCTAATTGAATTCTTACTAGTAAGAATTTGATTAAAATTGTTATTATACTCTTATTATACTCTTATTATAATTGTTACTAGTAACAATTGAATTAGAGAGCTCTCTAATTGAAATTCTTACTAGTAAGAATGTAATTGCAGAGCTTTCTAATTGACAATTGAATTTGCCCACTAAACATCTTTATAAATTTATAAGTTTATAAATGTCATTTACTTTTCTTTAGGCTCTTCACTAATGCTTTGATGGCGCAATTCAATATGGAGGGGAAGGGGAAAAAGGGCAAAAAATCTTTGGAGAAGACAGGTTTATAGAGCAATAAAAGGCAATTTTAGCTTGGTGAGATGGTTTTGTGTTAGTCCAGTATTGGCAGTTGATGCATAGTAAACATTGTTTTTGCTTACAAATATGGGGACTTGTGTATGACTGCAGATTGCCTTATTGCATATTTCTAATCATGTGTCTTTTTGTACTTGTGCAGATGCAGTCATGAAATTTGCTTCCACAGCCACAGAGGACTTTATAAAGGATAACCGCTTCAGAGCATCTGAAGCATGCACCGCAACGAAGTGGAGGTGAAGGACACACAGCAGTCACTCAGGACTGATTATCATTTTGGAGAATCTTTTGTGCTTTTGTCTTTCCTGTTTTTAGTATAGTTAGGGTTAGGGTTATGCTCCTCACCTCCCTGGACTTGGGACAGGACCGCCCCCAGTCCCGTGTCGGAAGCATCCGTCTGTAGCAGAAAGGGGCAGCTGAAGTCCGGGGCGCGCAGGACGGGTGAGGAGGTGAGCGCTGTCTTGATCCGGGGGAACACCTCCTCCAGCGTGGGGCTCCAGACCACCCTCTCGGGCTGCCCTTTCCTGGTCAGGTCTGTCAGAGGGGCAGCTAGGGAGGAGAAGTCGGGGATGAAGCACCGATAGTAACCCGCCAACCCCAAGAAGGCTCGTACCTGGGTCTTCGTCTGGGGCCGTGGGGCGGAGTGGATGGCCTCCACCTTCTTGTCCTGGGGGCGGATGAGACCCCGGCCCACCTGGTACCCCAGTTACTTCACCTCCGAGAACGCCAGGTAACACTTTTGGGGTTGGCGGTCAGTCCAGCCCGGCAGAGCTCCGACAGCACCCTCCGCAGATGGTCTAGGTGGTCGTCCCATGCCTCGGAATGGACCACCACGTCGTCCAGGTAGGCAGCGGCGTAGCTCTGGTGGGGCCGCAGGAGGATGTCCATCATGCTCTGGAACGTCGCGGGGGCCCCATGGAGGCCGAAGGGGAGGGTCCGATCCTGACAATGGCCGCTGGGGGAAGAGAAGGCGTTCTTTACCTTGGCCGATGGACCTTCATAAGGTCCAGGGTCAAGATTTACCGGGCCCTCCCCAGTCGGTCCAGCAGCTCATTGACCCGAGGCATGGGGTAGCCGTGAAATTCCGAGACTTCGTTCAGGCGGCGGAAGTCGTTGCAGAAACAGAGGGAGCCGTCCGGCTTGGGGACCATCACGATGGGGCTGGACCACGGGCTCCGAGAGGGCTCGATGATTCCCAGCTTCAGCATTTGTTGGACTTCCTCCTCGATAGCACACAGACGAGCCTCGGGACTCGGTAGGGCTGTTGCCTGACGATCACCCCGGGGGCTGTCTTAATGTCGTGGTGGACGACGTTGGTCTGCCCAGGCCGTGAGGAGAACACATCCGCGAACTGACCGACCAGGTGCTGCAGCTCGGCCTTCTGGGCCGCCGACAACTGGGGGTCGGGCTCGGTGAGACTGAGGGCGGTGAGCTGGTCGCGGGTCCCGGTCCACTTTTTTAGGAGGTTCACGTGGTAGAGCTACTCGGGGCACCTCTGGCCCGGCTGCCGCAGGCGGTAGTTGACCGGCCCGACCTTCTCCACCACGGTGTACGGGCCCTGCCACGAAGCCAAGAACTTGCAGGCGGACGTGGGAACGAGGACCATCACGCGGTTCCGGCTGGAACTACCGTGGTTGTGCCGGCCGGTTGTAGTGTCGCTGTTGGGTCTGCTGCGCCTTGGAGAGGTGTTCCCGGACTAACAGCATGACCCGGTCGATCCGCTCCCTCATCAGCCTCACGTGTTCGACCACCGAACGGTGGGGTGCAGGCTGCTGCTTCCAAGCGTTCCGTGTGACGTTGAGGAGTCCTCGCGGCTGGCGGCGGAACAGGAGCTCAAAGGGGGTGAAGCCGGTTGAGGCCTGGGGTACCTCTCGGATGCCGAAGAGGACGTAGGGGATCATGAGATCCCAATCTCATTTGTCCTCCGCGGCAACCCGGCGGAGCATCTGTTTGAGCGTTTGGTTAAAACCTGATAGACCCAGTGAGACTCGTCACATCATACATGTTAATGTATTAACCAACATTATTGAACAATGAGCAATACATTTGTTGCAGTATTTATTTAAATTTGATAACATAAGTTCGTAGTTAGAAATTCCAGTATCGTGACAACACTAATATACATACAGGCTTTCCTGGGCACCAGGGAAAATATATTTGCTGTCCTTCTAAAGTGATTTCAATTTACAAAAGTAAGGGCATGGACAAAGAGATGACCTGGAAAGAGTTTCAAGGCTCTGCTTTTTATGAGATGGAAAAGAAAAGATGGGTGACAGAAAAGGGAAAATAAAAGGGAAATCTCTTGTTTCTGTAAATATCTGTAAATTTTTTTGGGATATCCTTGGCTTTTTTATAGTTTTAGTTTTTATAGATTTATACTACAGGTATTGTAATAATATTTATATGATATAGTATATAAAATATAATATATAGATAGTTTTTGGTGTGTGTTGACGGTAAGGAGATTGTACAGTAAAACATGTAGACCAATAAAGATGAATGAAGACCAGGAATCAAAGATGCAATCAATCAAAGAAAAGATTTACTGAAGAATATTGTTTACAGTGTCACCAGTCAGCTTCAATACTCAACAAAGAGCTTGCAGACCTGCTGTCACATTCAGTACGGCAATAATTACACTGTAAAAGAGAACCATAAACTTCAAGGTGCATAGTTCTGATTGGTTGAAAAATATATAAATTTTAGAACATCTCCACACATGACATGGGTGTCTGACTTGTTATATATCACTATTGATTATCAGCATGACACAAAGGGTCGTAGTTAATGTACAAAGTGATCTGTAGATGATGATAGATGGTGGTTATTCCACCATCCCAGGATGCCAGTTGTTTACCTCTTTGGAGCCATCCCTCACCCTGAACTATATAGTTTGTAGAATAACATTTGACAAATATTGTTATATATTTTGAATAGCATTTATATCTGCCTCATTATATCGGCTCATCCTTCTTTCACTTTTCAAAGTCCTGATTTAATTCTGCAGCTACTTAGGTCAAAAAACACAGAAATATTTAATTTGATTTTGTATGACAAATAATTAAATATTTTGTATAGCAGATATAAACTTTATATGCTATGGGGTGTGTTCCTGAACCGAGCTTGAACCAATGAGCAGTCCAGCATGGGAGTTAAGTACAAAACACTTGTAAAACACACCAAAGATTCATTTAGCCACATTCACGTGACATGGGTGTTTTGAATCATGCTTTGAAACATAGTTTCGAAACATTTACGCTTCAGGAGTGTAACATTTACGGTAATATGGCACATTTAGCAAACAGAACCCAAAATGTACCCATGGAAATATATCACATTTATGGTCGAGAGAACATCAACAAAACAACAAGACGATGACGAGATGCCTCTCATATTACTCCAACCCAAAATCTTTCAAAGAACGTTAAACCAGAAGACACTGACATCTCCAATGCAGCCTTGCTGCAGGCTATTAACTCATTAACAGTGAGGTTTGACTCTCAAGACAAAAAGTTGAAGGATATTGCAGACAAAACAGCATCATAATTGAAACCATCTCCAAATTAATGAAGTTTAATGCTGCCGAGAGTAAGCAATGCAAACAAAAATGTGGAGTTTTGGAAAAGCAAGCAGCAGTTCTTGTGAAATCCAAGTTAAGATCAAATACATCAGCACTAGAGCGTTATAGGTGAAGATAGAATCTGGTTGAAAGTGCATGCTGACAAGGATGCGTGGAAAGAGATGGTTGAACTTTTGGGTAACATAGCCCTTTATTTAGCACAAAATCTGGAAGATGTCAATGACTCTGTTCACAGAGTTGGCAAAAAGGAAAGTGAAAGACACCAGTAAATGATTGTTCAGTTCACCATGTGAAGGTAAAGAGACGAATTCTGGAAGATCACAAAGAATTTGCAGTTGTGCATTGACAGTGGAATCAGGTTTGTGGAGGATCTGTCAGCTGAGGACCGGAGTGTGCATGCTTGGGCCACTCATGTTGGTAAGAAGGTGTATTATCGTGGTCCCTTGGGATACATCAAAAGCCAACTAATTTCATCTGCAAATAAAAGCTCAATGTGTTCTTTTGCAGTGACAGTGGCTGTTTTTTTTTGCTCATGGCACAAATCACTCAGGTGATGTTCTTTTTAAACATATTTCCTGAAAAACTTGAGTCAAGATCCAGTTTAGATGGACATTGGTTATTTTTATTTAAAAATGTGAAAATTGCTGGATTATTTTAGAAACTGTGTATGGTTACAACAATGTACCCAAAAACAAACTTAACATTTCACAAATGTTAATTTTATTAGAGGAAATGAAAACAAAGTATGCTACTAATTCTGTTATATTTCGTGGTGATTTTAATATGGTGTATCATGAGTGGTTAGATACATCACCAACTAAATATGATGTTTATCATTCTAATTCATTTGTTGCTACACTTTTGTTAATAATCAAGGTTTATTGATTACTGGCTTGAGTCAGATTCCTATCAGAGACAGTTTTCTTGGTTTTCTTTACCTTGATGCCTCTAGCAAGTCTCAAATTGACTTTGGTTAATTTCTCATATTTGCATCTAACAATATCCAGCATATCGGCAGCTCCCCTTACAGATCACTGTTCAGTTGAGTTGATAATAAATCATAAAAATAAACCTTTCCGTAACAAGGGTTATTGGAAATATAACTCTAATCTTCTTGGAAAGGATTATGCAAAATTAGTTAAAAATTAAATTTTTAAGTATTGTTAAATATTTCCTGGACAAGTAAATGGGAATTCTTTAAATTAGTTAACTATTTCCTATAGTAAACAGCTAAATAAATATTGTATCATAGAAGAGACTTCTATTATTAAAGGAATAAATGAATATTCTAACAAAGTATGTTTTACAGAGGATGATAGAGTGAGGAAAAAAATATTTGATCCCCTGCTGATTTTGTATGTTTGATCACTGACAAAGAAATAAGTCTATAATTTTAATGGTAGGTTTATTTTAACAGTGAGACACATAATAAAAAAAATCCAGAAAAGTGATTTTAAATAAAGTTACATTACATTGATTTGCATTTTAATGAGTGAACCCACACGGAAATAACCTATATAAACATATATGTTTTAATATAGGTTTTGATATAGGTTTTTAATATATGTGACATATATAAAATTGGCCGTTTTCCTAAATTATATGTGCATATATACTGCATATAGGTTTCATATATGCGCATATATCCTCATATAGGTTCTTTCCGTGTGGGAACAACAAAATCTTTGTTGTTGTTATTCTGTCTTTTGCTGTTAAAATACCTACCATTAAAATGATAGACTGATCATTTCTTTTCAGTGGGCAAACATACAAAATGAGCAGGGAATCATATATGTTTTTCCCTCATTGTATGTTAGAGCATTCCTTTATTTGGAAGTGTTTACACTTTCATGTAGGGTTTGGTGAGAAATATTTCAGTTTATTTTTTCAGGTTATTCAGTTATTTTACACAAAATTTTACACAGCTTAGTTGCCCTACCAACAGTTACTTGATCCAGATTTGATATCAAGAGAGGAGTTAAACAAGGCTGCCCCATCACAAGAGATTTTTTAGCCAAAACTCAAAAATTTAAAGATTAAATGTGGTTAAACAGGCAATTGTGATTCAATTCAATCGTCAATTGGCTGACGATAAAACATTTTTTAAAAAATCTGGATCAGATTCCTAAAGTAATAGAGATAATTATTTAAGTAATTTAATAGAAATAAATATAGTAATTTAATAGAGATAAATATTTAAGTAATAAAGTTTTTCTAAAAAAATATAATAATTTTGTAATAAATTATTTTTCTAAAGTATTATTATTTAAATTGTTGTGGATTTGGAATGAGAGATGTCCAGTCGAAGGAGCAGTTTAATCCAATTAAAAATTTATTAAAGAGTTGTACTCAGACAGCATACAACACTTGATACATTCATGTGTGATCACACAAAGCTAATGATGAATGCATGTCTATTCTTCCATGTAGTCTCACTATATACCCCCTAGGTCACGTACACCCTGCTGGAGGTTCCTTATTTTGGGGTACGGTTCCCCTTTATCTGTTTGCCAGTCCGGTTCTAACCATCCTTGCGATTTATCCAAAATAACATCTTATGCCTGCTGAGCCGATTAGAATCCCTCAATGTTTTTTTTCAGTTAAACTGAACTCTATCTGATCCTTACCCAACTCATGAACTTCTCTAAAATGTCCAGACTACGCATACACCCACTCATCACGAGACTGCACATACACATTTGTTATTACTTTATAATAAAATATTTAATATAATAAATATAATAAAATATAATAAAAATGTATTATAATAAAATAAAATAATTATTTTTCTGAAAAGTCTTGAAAAACTTAAGCCATAAACCGCCAGAGAAAGATTGAAGTCTATGAAATCTTGTATCTGACAAAGAAAACTGACTTTTTTTTTTTGAAAAAAAATCAAAAATTATAACTGAATCTTCCTTTCGACCTACCTCTACTACAAAAATACTGAGAAAGTCACCATGAATGCTGTTTTTGCTTTATGTCCAGGCTCTTTCTATCAGTTCAGTTCTGGACTATTTTGTCACATCTAAAATGAAGTTTGTCAAAACCTGGGCATCAGAGCTGGAAATACTGGCAGCCAGTGATTTGACTGGTGTAGACATATTTACACATAGAATTTTATAAAATATTCATCTTTTAATCTTATTTCAGATCGATATAGCTATAATCAAAGGACAGTTTACTCAAAACATGCTAATATCTGTCATTATGAAGTTATACAGTGTGTTGTGTGTAATGAATGACGCCAGGTGTGTTCATTGTGTTCAAATATTGCTGACTGTGGCAAGCATTTTGCATCACATGAGCTTTCATTTGGGAATATGAGCATACGAGTTCTTTTGCAACTTGTGTTTTAGCAAGGAAAAATGTGTTTAGATTTATGAGAATGGAGGATTGTGTTTTGTGAATTGTGTCTTCATGTGAAATGTGTTTATGATATTGGTAAATGATGGCTAGATTTAGTAAATGTGTTTAGACAACTGGTCATTTGGTTTAGAGGATTGGCTTTTGTGTTTTAGCATTTGAGAAATACTGTAATATACATCTCATAATAAACAATTGCATTTGCAATACCATTTATTCTGTTTTCGTGTTTGACAATTTTTCTATTTTCTGTGTTTTATTTTTCATTATATGTAAAGCTGCTTTAAAGCAATGCGACATTGTAAAAAGCACTACATAAAATTAAATTGAAATAAAATAGCATTGGCACACCTATAAGAAAATAACAAATGGTATATAAATATAGTTTAATTAAAGGTGGATTTATTCTTTAAGTTAAACAGAAGAGATGATTTTGACATTTATCAGAACATTTGTGTTGATGAAGAGCACAATAATGAATATGAAGATGTGACAATTGATCAAACACATAATCGACAGCAACATGGTTTCATTGTTTATGGATTCATGCGAGTGGACATTGCACAAAAGGTTGTGGATCAACATTTTGATTGCATTATGTCACCTGCACCAACAGAGGGCAATAATCCTGTAAGAATGTTATTGGATGAAACTAATAAAGTTAAATGTTTTCCAGTTCTCTTCTTAAAAGAATTACTCCTGAAATGCTGATACACAACGAATCACTTTGTTTGATCATCAAAGATTTATAATTTTGATGGTTACAAATTTTTTTCTGTATCCTGTACTTGCAGCCAGAATGTTTGATCATCAGTACCATTGCTTTCTGAAATATGTGATTATGTCAGCTCGACCAATCAAGAAAAATTGAGTATTTCTATCGAAAAGAATTTTAGCAATGTGGATCACCTTATACTTGTTTATTTTTTGGGTTGAAAACGTTTTTAGCAATAATTTTTGCAGTCAAACACAGTCAAAAATATTTAACAACAATGCTATGACTGAAGATTCAAAATCAAGTATTTTAGAGAGCTATAAAATAATTTTTCAAGTAATACATAAATGAACAAGCAAATGATGGGTAAAATGATGCTGAATATCAATTTATTAATCCCAATGTCAAAACATTCTCAAATGCAAAATCTCATAATGAAGACAGAAGACCAAAAAAAATTATGTTTTCTCTTTGAGAACATTGGCCAAAACATTGGCCAATTGCCAATAGTGGAAAAGCTTACGTTTAATCTAATCAGTGCCTTTAAACCAATAAAGGGCAGGAGAAAAATGCTAGTACTGAAAAAGCTAAAGTGCAAAGAAAAGTTATCAATGCTGCTAAACCTGGCTATTATACATCATTGTTAGCATTTCCGCTCAGCCTTCCGAGCAAACACATGCAGAACAACATACAGCAACCCCCTACAAAGACCAGGCCAAGAAAAATGTAAACAAATGTGGTGGTCCAGAAAGCAAACAGATACAGTGTCTTATTGCAATACGTGTCTGAGCCAGGGCTATAATTAGGCTGGTAGACAGAGTAGATCCATATGTTACCTGAAAGGGAAGAAAAGTAAAGAGTGAAGATGGTACAAAAAACAAAACATTGATGTATTTATTCATATCGTGTGGCAAATTGATTTGTCAGGAACTACCCTGTAGCAACATACATGAGGTAGAATTTAGTACAACCAAAAGCTTTTACAAAAACAAACTGGTTGGACAAATGAGTCCATCTGTAGTGTAAACAAAATTAATGATCAGTTTATAAACAAGTGTTAGGTTTCAATAAAATTGGTTTTATTTTAACATCTGATGTATCCTTGAGCTCTATATAATCAGAAAAAGTTGAATTTATTTAATTCACCTTTAAATAATTTACTTTAATGAGAAAATCCCTAATGTATGCTAATTTTAAAAGTTTTAAAGCAAACACAAAAGATTACCTAAATATAGTTAAGTACAATCAAATGTGGATACTTTTTACTTTTACTCAAGCAATTGTTTTTGCATTTATGTTTATTTCTTTCATTTTTATTTGTACATGAGTATGCTTTTGGCAGTATCTAAATCAGGGGTCACCAACACAATGCCCGCGGGCACCAGGTCGCCCCCAAGGACCACATGAGTCGCCCGCAGGCCTGTTCTAAAAATAGCACTCACTAGTGAGTTGCGCTTGATTGGTGAGCTGCGTCTAAAATTAAATTTTATTCTGTTGCTATTCTTTTTTAAATACACTTGTATTTATATAGATTTAAAAATGACAATATCTTAAAAATATGTTTATTATACATGAAGTTTAGATAAGTTTAGGTGAACTCTGACCTACTCTAGTTCAAAGGTCAGTATTGTGCGCGTGACAAAACTTCAGTGCTCGTGGAGAGTAAGCTAGTGAGCGCAGCAAAGTTGGGCGTTGAATGCAGTTTCTTACCCCAAAAACATGGCAGAAAAAAAGGAAACGTATCACTTTCACAGCGAATGGGAGGAGGAGTTCTGTTTTACGACTTTTAAAGAAACTTGCGTGTGTCTCATTTGCAGGGTGACTGTGGCGACGGCAAAGCGGCACAATGTGGAGAGACACTTCACTACGTGTCACAAAAGTTACCATGCTAACTACCCACCAGGAAGCGCACTACGGGCTGAGATTAATAGAAATACAGTGCTGAATATCGATATCTGTTTCCCACCTTGTTGTCATTGTTGATAATTATTGTGAGAAATCATTAACGTGATCAGTATCTTCACAAAGATGAGTATCATTAATCATTATTAATAATGTATAACTAAAGGCAAACTGAGCAAATTTGTTATTTCATAAGAGTGTATCAAACTGGTAGCCCTTTGTATGACTTAGTACCCATGAAGTAGCTCTCAGTTTCAAAAAGGTTGGTGACCTCTGATCTAAATTCTAACTTTTTTCTTGTCAACCATATTGTTAATAATAATGGTTAATAATACTATATATATAAAAAAATTACTATTCATGTCAAACTCTAATGCCTTACCAGCAATAAACCAGCAGAAGAGAAACAGAGATACCAATGAATTCCAGGCAGTGCAGAGGCCACTTAGAGGATTTTGAGTGCCATCTTCTGGTTCCTGAGTACATGGCAGGCAGGACAACAAACTCAAGACAAGAGCAAACACGCCTGAGACCAGCAGATAAATGGGAATATAGGGCTGCTTTGGACATTCCTGCAGATATACTGCACCTGTAAAGGATAGATGATATTCTAAACTTTGCAGATTTACCAAACATTAACTGTTGTTTATAAAAATCAAATGCCAAAAAGGAGACATACCAATTGCTACCTGAGCGATGGGCATAGCAATCATAATGAGTTTGGAGATTACTGTAAAACATTAGTAAGAGGCAAATAAAATGTAAATGTCACAGATCACATAATACACTATATTAAAATATAACATGGAGTTACTATTGTAGTGTCCTATTTTTTTCCTTAAGATTAGCATTATTTTATATTCCCTTTTCCCTTTAAGGTTTTCAGGGCTTTTGGGTCCCTTAACATCCTCAAAAAGTCCTGAAATTTAGAACACACATCAGAGTTGTCTGCCAGTAGGGCAAAGCAACGCACAAAGCAAAGGCTGGCACATAGGTGGGGCAGGGGGGCTCAGTAGCGCCCCCTGGTATGGGACACAAAAAGATGGTTCATATATCATACACACAAGCACTCACTTGTAAAAAACTTTGTATGTAAGCCTGGTTTCTCACAAAGTTTTTTTCTCCATCTATATATCACTGGAATTTTGGTTCCCTGCCACTGTCACCCTGTTGGCTTGCTTACATTACTGCTGACATTAGCTTAGAACATTCGCTTTGTACATTGTGTTATTATCATTGTTGAATAATTTTATTCATTTGAATTTTTTTCTTCCTAATTTTATTCATTTTCTTTCATTTTCAATTTCAGTTATCATTGTCAAATACCTTTGGATATTTTTTTATTTGTACAGCTGCTTTGTAACAGTGTGCCTTTGTGCATAGAAATAAACTTGAACTGTATCTGTGGTCCTAGAGACTGATGACATAGAGGTGCCTATTGTGAGTCATAGCACCACCAACTGGCAGAAAGTGTCACCTAGAACAGAGTTTACATATGTTCCACGTATGTTCCCATATGTGGAACTATTTTTGGAGTAAAAAAATATTATATTTATATAATAATAACATATATAATAAAATATTATATTATAAAATATCATTTGAGTATTTTTAAAAGTTTTAACTATTTTTGGAGTGAAATGAATGCGTAACAACCATGCATCATTTTCTCAGTAGCACCCCCTGGTTCTGGGAGTTTTTATATCTCCAACAGTGTTGTCATGGCAATGCTGTAAAATTATAGGGAAAACAGAGGTCACTAATATCTAAGCATGCATTAAGCGATTTACATCACACTTGGCAAATATTTTTATTGTGGTGGGCTGATGATATTGATAGCACTATTGTAAGTCTTTGTAAGACAAATAAATTTGAATTTGAAGTCACGGTCATAGAGAGCCACCAACTTGCAATAGGAAGTGTGTCACTTAAAACAAACTTTAAAATAGTAAACTTACATTTAGCCAAGTAACTTTAGACTTGGTCAGAATAATGTAGAGACTTGGCTGATCTAAAGTTAGCTTAAATATTGTTGCCATGGCAACGTATTGAGACATTTAACATGCTTGAAATGGCACGAAATTTGGCACACACAGCATTGGGGCAGCAGTTAGGCATGTGCAAAAGCTCATACATGGGTGTGGTGGGGGGCTCTGTAGCACCCCCTTTGAACTAAAGTGATGGGGTTAGTTTTACCTATTGTCATCAAACTTGGTATATGTATTCTTCTTATCAAGTTGGCCAGCTTTTAAAATTACTTTTGTCAGCTCCACCCAACAGGAAGTCAGCCATTTGAAATTCCAGACTATGAAATAAATCTCTGAAAAACATTCTTAAATATTGCTCCTAGGGGTTTAATGGGATTGTCACCAAATTTGGCAAATATTATTTGAAGACATTGAAGATAATACATTTAGAAGGGATTTTTGATATCTTGAGTGGTGTTGCCATGACAATTAAATAAAATAAATATCTGCTGTGTGAATTACGAGATTTCGTTCAAATTTGAGTTTGATATTTGGTCCTAGGAACTGATGACATAGAGGTGGCTATTGTGTCAGTCACAGTGCCACCATTGAGAGACCCACATAAAACTTGGGAAATATGTTTGGTGTTGTGGGCTGTTCACAATGATGTGGCAGCAGGAAGTGTCACTTACTTATAACAGACTTTAGAATAGTCGTCAATTAATTCCAGAATATTACAACTGAACTTTGATTGGACACACAACCTTCATCATCAACAACTATGGTAAATGTTTTCTCTACACTTGTAAAAGAGGGTAAGAAGACATATTTACTGCTTTAATTATGTATTATTGTATGGTTAGTTGCATATTATTATGAACATTTAACATTGTTTTCTACCTACTGTCCGGAGAAAGTGATATCACCAAGATATGTTCCTGGACCAACATTATTGTTAGTCCTGAAACAACATTTTTTTAACCACTCAGATTGTAGGATTAGGTTTGGGGTCAATGTTAGGTTTAGGACTGCATTAAAGGCTTGTATACCATTCTTAACCAATTTCCAGTGTCAGTTATGGTTAGGGTTTGGGCAATGTTTACAGTTTAGGTTAAGGCTGTTTTTATACAGGAATGTTGATCCAGGAACATGTCTTTGCAAAATCACAGTGACCCCTACTGTCCACAGGCCTATACAGAACTATGATGGCCTATTTTAGGGTGCAACCCACATCACAGTTGAGGGTCACTGGTGTAGGCAAAGTATTGGTCTTTCGGTTCTACTTGTGTTACTTGAGTCTAACCCATACATGAATAAAGACTGATAATTACTTGGATTTAGCTGCAACATTGTTTTTGTAAATACTTTTCCATGAAGGATTAATGTGGTTCTTGACTATCAAAGCATTTAACCATTAATATCACCTTTAATAAAGTTACATATTGAGGCATCATGTCAACTTCACAGCCAGACAAAAAAATAACTGTAAGTACTTAGGACAGGTGTGCTGGGTTTGGGAGGTCTACGGATATTTTGCAGTAAACCCCTGTCTTCCATTTTTTCCTTTCACTGTGACCTGGGGAATACAGAAGGGGCAAAGAGCATAAAAATGTGTTAGTTTAACATCTTTTATTTAAATTGTGCAGCTTAATTTGTGGAATCACCATGTAAAATGTAATGCCATTATACCAGAACGCTATGGTACACGTACGAAAACATTGTGTTACCTATAACTATTGGGGGTAAAATCATGCTATATTTAACTCTATAAACATATTCATAAACTTAAAATGTACAGAAGCCTAGCCGACACGTTTAAAGAAACTTTAATTAATATTCTCTACTTGATCTACACTGCAGTGGTTCTCAACCCTGTCTGGAGCGCTGCCTGCTAGCAGTGCACATTATATAGACGTTTGCTTAATCGTACCTTCTCGATTCAGTTTCTAATGAGCAGACGGGTTGAAACAGGTGTGTAAAATAAGGGAGGTGTGTAAAGAAGAAACCACTACCAGGCACACCCCTAACAGACTACAAAAATCATCTAAAATGCATTTACGATGCAAGCGACTGAAGAACACAAAGCCGTTTACTGTAGCACACCTGCTGCACACAGCTTAAAGCCTATAGTGCGTACAACACAGGCTGTCAGGAAAAACAAAACAGAAAGCACCTGAACCAGTTAATGACCAAGGTAAAAATTAGTAAAGTGGTCAAAGAATAATGTAAAGTGTTTAATGACGTTTAATACAAAAAAACGACAAATAAATACATGTTTACTGTCTAAAACAACTATACCTATTCATAGATAAGACTTATCGGCCTTATTTATCAGTCATGAGTGAAAATCATGCATACGAGTTTCAGCCCTCTAATACAAATAATGCAGGCCAAAATAAAAAATACCAACTTAGTCACATCTGAGTTTAAAATACTTTAAAAAGTCAAATCAGGTACTGAATAAATATTACAACAATCAAATAAAAAACTAAACCTTCGTTATTGCAGCTGACCGCGCTGAATTCGCAAACCATTTCCGAAATTAAATCCGTAAACAGCATGTGTGCATTTCTATTAATGTGATGATAGTTGCGCACAATGTGAACGTGTCAACATTACAGTTTACCTAATATTACTCATTACGTATTTTGTAATTGTAGCGCTTCCAAATCCCAACCTTCTTTACTTTGGTTCGTCCTTAAGGACAGATTAGAAAACACGACTCAGGCACAGCAAACTTCACCGAGAATCAGCGACATATGCACATAAACAACTTACCGTCACTAGAAAACTCGCTTTTAAGCTGTTCGATATTATAAATTAGAGGCTGAAACATACGGAAACTACGGCCTTACAAACACACCCAGCCTGCATCGTGTGGACGAACTGGGGGAGGGATCGTTTAGTTCGCTTTCGTTTGGCAAAGTTTGGGACAGCAACTTTTTTGACTCAAAAGACTACATATAGAATGTTGGTTACAAACGAACATGTTACATGTATATAAACATTACCTTAGGCATTGGAAAACGTGTTAGGTTTCTGTCTTTCATTAAACACAAAAAGGGCTAGCAATCGTTGTGAGTTACTATGATCTATAAATCCTGGGGTATGGGTTTAAAATAAATCAATGGTATTCAAAAACAGCAACGTCTATGCCTTCTATACAAGTATGAAGACAAACATTCATAAACGAACTAGACAATGACAATCACATTTAAAAACCGTCTTTATTATAGAAGGTAAAAATGAACATGAAATAGTAAATCAGTTAAATTGTTAAACACTATAAATGCCCAGTTTTCTGTCAACAAGCACACGTGCATAAATATACACATGAATATTGTACAATGATGGAGCAAATCACCCACTGTCTCTTTATTTTTACCCACTCAGATCAAATCTATCACTTCTGCTCTCATTATAAATACGAGCATAACCTTATATTTATTATTGAAACATTTCTAAAGTTCTGTGCTTTCTTCACACACAGCAACTTTTTATCACTAATCACAATCAACTTCCATCCTGTTGTTTTTCTGAGACTTGTGTATACATTGACACAATTTTGGATTCTTTGTGCTTGCAGCATTGACGGCAACTATGTTTCAATTTATGTGTACCAGTATATACAGTATGCAGACATGTACTTTTAAGTATACATGCTTGAGTGTTTGATGGTATATATTGCATGGGCAGTTTCAATGTATTTGAGTGAGTCTAATGGCCAAAGTGTGCATAGCTATTTACTTGCCTTCCCTAAAACTGTGTACGTCAGTTGTATTTAAAAATGCTAATTAAGCATTATCGCAAGTTGCAAGCTACATATATTTGTTCCGTGTTTCTGTGGTGTGAGAATGTGTGTATGTACGTGTGCGCGCCTCAGTGTGGCGATTGCGTGTTTGCAGCCGGTGATTCTGACCGCTCCAGCTTCACTCCTGACTCCATGCTGATGGGTGAGGTAGAAGAGGGGAGAACACCTGAGGCCTTGTTCTCCAGTGAGGAAGATGATGAAGGCAAAGACACCACAATGTATTTCTGGAGAGGGCGTGAGCTGCCCACTACTCCTGTGTTTCCAGACTCCAGTTTGACAAGTGGCTGTAAAGATGTGGGAGTGCTGGGAACTGTACTTGTGACTGGAGATCCAGACTGGGAGGAGCTGAGAGTGATCACCTGAAGCAAAAGATCACACTACAATTACAACAGATTGCAGACTATAGATTAGGGATGTTGAGATGATATTACAGTAAAATAAAAATTATTCACTGGAGCTGCAAAATACTTAAACAAAAATGCAGTATGCTGTAACTTGCTAAATTATGTGATACAATATATAATATATAAATAATATATAAATATATATAACTATGCGATACAATGCTTTAAATTTGTACAATCAATTTATTAAAATATTTCAGAAAAACTAAAAATTATATAACCAATGTTTCACCTTTTAATGCATTTTAATGTTTTAATGCATTTTAATGCATCAACATTAAACAGACTAGATTTTATATTAATGACAATCACATAATAAAATTATTTTGTTATTTAGAAACCATTGTGACATTGTGATATATGAGTAATAGGGTGGCACAATAAAAACAACTCTCTTCTTTTAATAGTTTATTATGAAATGTTTATGTGCTTGGAAAAATGTTTTCTGTTCTGCAGCTCAAACTGGAGAGTTTATGTCTTATCAAAGCAAAGAGGTTTTTCAGTACTGTAAAGTGCTGTCAATTTCAAACATTCTCTGTGCCACAGCATACAGACCTAGTCTAGTCCGCTTACTCTCATCTAGTTTCCTCTACTCTACTCTTGTCTAATCTGTCCTACCCTTGATAGTTGCCATTGCATACATAGAGTTGTAGTGCTGACTCTTGTATGATAAATTGCTTGTAATTTTCATGTTCCTTATTTGTAATTCATATTGGATAAAAAACATTTGCTGAATGATGAAAGGTAAATGTAATGTACATTTAACAAACTCTGCAAACTCTTTACCTGTTGTGTAGAGGCACCCCCTGCACTTGTTGCCATTACTATATATTTAGTTGCTGGGGGTGACGGCTGGGTGGGTGTTCCAGGACGAGTGGACATGAGTGTGAGGGAACTGGGCACTTTAATGATGCTAGGTGTACGAGAACCACTTGATGCTGTCAAACCACTTTGAGACATTGACAGAGTTGGTCGTGGCTGGAGAGGGAATACGATTATTTTAAAATTAACTGCCTGCTTAACATTTGGATCAGCTCTAGAAACAATTTGTTTTACATTTACCTACCTGTGTGATGGTTAGGGTAGTTCTGTTGACCGTTTGGGCCTGGAAGGCAGCCTGTGCACGGGCCTTCACCACGTGTGAACAAAGCATTGGGCCCAAATAACCATAATCTGTTTTGTACTGATCTACAACATCTGGGAGTGGCCTAGTTTTAGCAATCACACTTGCACAGTGTTTCTAAACAGAGGATAAGAAAAATAAAGTGTGTCAGCCACTTCTGACGGCAGAAGAATTATGAAAGCTTAACATTTTGAAACATGGGTGCTAACCACTGCATGCCTTCACCATGTTGATTGTTATCAGCAATTAAAAACTGAAACAAATAGTTTAATAATTTACTTAGCTGAATGCAACCAACATTTTGTTTGATAAAATATCCTATCTTATGGGCATATATCAGACCCAAAATATTCAATGATCCAAAAAGCACATACAGCCATTAAAAAGTAGTTCAAACAACTCCACTGAATTATTAATGTCTATTAAAGGGGAACAAAACATGCATGTACAAAACCTTTTTATTTTTCATATGTATTATTTTTCAAAACAAACCCACATTACTTCTTGATTGTGGTCAGATAATGAATAGGAAATCACATACAGAAGTGGCACAAGTGTCAGTAAATTATGAGAAATTTAGGGTTTTTTGTGTAAGAATTTCAAAAATTAGCTTCTGTTCTGTTTTCTACAAGAGTATGTGTAGTATGTGTGTGTATACATGATTGTGTGTTAATGTTTTCAAGTCACTGTACAGATATTGTTAATGTATCTGAGTAAGCCTAATGTTTTTTTGCTTGCTTCATTAATAATGAATGTGTTTGTATCGGTTTGTTTTAAAGTGCGAAATAAGCACTATGGCCATTCTAAAGCTACATCTATTTTTCAAAATGAAATTAAAACTTACCCTTATTTACCCAATACATAAATGTCAGTTTCAGCCAGACCTTAATTCCCCTAAAAGTTTCTTTTAGCATCCATACAGTAACATTTTGTTCTAATAATCTTAGTTACAACATTAAATCACAGAAGTATAACCAGCATCTTTAAATGACTGAACCGTGTTGCTTTTTAGTGCTTACCAGTAACAGACTCTGGACATGATCAGCTCCAATCTTATCAATGTTTGACACCACTGGTCCATCCATTACAGCTTTAATGCGAGCACCCTCCACAGACAGTCGTGGAATGATCAATGTCTTTATCACCTACATAAAAAGTAACATATTTTATTTTATCTACACCTGTCCAACACAGATTCATTCTTAAAAACAGTTTATATATGCACAAGGAGTTTGACAACAGTCGGTGCTTCACATAGATATCTGATCTCATCATAATCATCTCATGTCTCTCATCATCAAGGCGCTTGAATAAACCTAAGAAAAGCTACTGTACTATGA
The DNA here is from genome assembly GCA_036877575.1 of Botia almorhae. Taxonomy (NCBI): domain Eukaryota; kingdom Metazoa; phylum Chordata; class Actinopteri; order Cypriniformes; family Botiidae; genus Botia; species Botia almorhae. Next base: position 7,842 of record JAZGTJ010005543.1, on the reverse strand, counting down.
AACGTTAAACAAGCTCTTGTGTAATAATTGCCATAAAGTAAGGATGCGTCAAAAATCATGTCATAATTGATATAATCTAGTTATTTTAAACAAAACAAATCAATATTTCACATGACCACCCTTTGTGTTTAAAGCAGCTTTTGTCCCATGTACACTTGTGCATAGTTTTTCAGTTAAACTGATATTTAACCACTCAAGTTATCTTTTCGAATGGATCGAACGTTTAGAATTTTCGTAGCGGGCTTCCGAACAGGCCCAATTTCCCATTGACTTACATTAAAGGAATTTAAAAAAACACTTGCTAGAAAGACTAGAGTCTATGTTAACATCATGCTAATTAATGTTGAAATATGTTAGCATCATGCTAAATAAATGTTAGCATCATGCTAAAAAATGCTAGCATCATGCTAAAAAAATGCTAGCATCATGCTATTATACGTTAGATTCCAGAGAAGAACTGGTAATCCTTGCTAAGCCTGTTTTTTTTTCTCCATTGATAAATCACTGGGTTTTTGGTTCTCACTGTTGCCCTGTGGGCTTGCTTACGGGGAGACTGTTATCATTAGCTTAGAACATTAGCTTAGAATAACGTTTTGTACATCGTTTTGTAAGTTGTTGTTAATGATCACTGTTTAATCATTTTCTTTCTTTTTTCATAAAAATTTCTTCATTTTATTTCACTGTTAAATACCTTTGGATATTTTTAATTTGTACAGCTAACAAATTTGCTAACGTCATGTTAAAATGCTTTACTGTCACGTTAAAATGTCCTTGTATCATGCTAATTAATGTTCAAATGTGTTAGCTTAATGTAAACATATTTTGCATGCTAAAACCATGCTAGAACATGTTAAAATGTTCACACTAACACGTTAAACTTGTTATCATTGTGTTAAAGAATGTCAAACCTATAGTATTTCAAAGCATTATACACTTAGCATTATACACTTTTTAGGCCGGGCCTTATCAAGCCAATATAAATTTTTTAGTCTGACAGCATTTAAATATATAAATAAATAACTGGCTTAAAGTCATTTTGGGGGTAAAAATACTAACATGCTTTAAACTTTAATACTGTATGTTTTATAATGACAGAAATATTATAATCCAATACTTCTATTAGAGAAACAACTGTATGACAAAATGCAGACGTGAGCTTTAAGCACTATTACCTAGGGCAGCATGGTTACAACAAAAACGTTAGCTTTTGATTAATAATTTAGATTACATAATTGAAATTTAACACAGAGGGGGAGTTATGTGACAATACCACTCACATCCTGTTACAAGCAATAAAACACTGCATCTACATGTGTTGATTATAATGGGAGCATTCTACATGTTATTGTTACTGAAAGGTCTCTTTTTAGGCCTTTTAACAATTGCATTCACGCACACAAACAAAATATCTGTGATTTTTTAATTAGCTCAATTGCTGTAAAACAATGCATGTAATACAAATTTTTGGACTAAATAGGAGTAGACCCACACAGAATTTAGTAATTAACACTTTTCATGATTAGTAGTTGCAGGATCCGTAACTTACTATTTTTGTTACTGTGCAGTCCTACAATGTATGACACGCTAGTTATAGTCAGCAGCTGGGAATAAAGCAGGCAAAAGTATGTGAGAAAGTGGCTCTGAAATTTGGTTACTCACATCAGGTCCAAGTTCAGCAAGTCCAGCAATGCAGCCGTAACGTGTCGTCCACTGAGTCTTATCATCCAATAATGCCTGAAGACAGAGACATATAAAAGATGTGAGGATTTAAACTTACACAAATTCTTCGCCAAATATGAAAATTATCCACACAGTCTTAAACTGAAATGCACATTTCAAATGAGGCATTGTTAGTAAGAAATTACAGATTCCACTCTAAGATAGATATTAGGACAAGCTCATCCCCCAAAAAAAACCAATCACCAGTGCAACCACATAAACCTTAAAACATATGATAATAAGCAAAACATAATTATATAAATATAATATTATTGTACACTACAGATGTTTCTTTGACAATACATACACATTTTGCACATGCTCTAATACCTTGGTGAAGGTCTTTGTGATACGTGATTGGATGTTGTTGGTGGTCGTGCTGAACGTCTTGCAGCTCTGAGCCATCAGCCTCGCAGCAAAGTCTCTAAGAGCCCAGTGATTGTCCACATCAGGCCTCAGACACAGCTGTTTACTGACTATACAAGTCACCACTGCAGGGATCAACTCATGGAGCTGGTTAAAGCAGAGAAAGGCTTTGCTTTAAAAATATGTTAATAGTTTATCAGTATCCGAACTGGTAGAGCATGGTGCTAACAATTGCAAAGTCATTGGTTTTATAAATGTCTGTACAAAATTTACATCTCAAATGCCCCTTAGGGCACTTTGAATATCGTGTCTGACAAATGTATAGAAACATGCTGTAATAAAGAATTTCTTCAAAGTTGCAAGAGCACTCGTTTCACATGCAAGATCAGCCATTTATACCAGACATAGAAGTTTCACCCAAGTAGAGGGTGATTACATTTATAAGAAAACTAAGTGCATGATATCACTTTTTTTAATAGTTAACATTTTCATATGGTATGTTAATAAATGAATATATAATATGTGTGATGTAAATGTGTGATTTACTTACATATTTCTCTAAATATAGAGTTGGATTATCCATTAATGCCTTTACCATCCTCATCAAATATATCAGCAGAGCCAGATTATTCTGAACAACATTTACACGCACCTTAGAGAGAAAAAGAGACATTATGTATGTCACAAGAGTCTAAGAGACTAAGACCTCTGTCAAGGTGTGTGTGCATGACAAGAGTAGGAATCAAAAAGCTTATTTATTGAACAATTTCTTGACAGAGCTTAATTTATATTTATACATATCCTGTGTGTTTGTGTTCAAGTGTACACATATTTATAATCAAGGAATGTACTCACGCCCTCAGAAATGAAGGTGCTGAACCGTGGGAGCATCTGATACAGTCCTGGGTCTGTGGCTATGCTCTGCAGCGCCTCCTGGTGGCCCATCATACAAACATACAGAAGTGTAGTTAAGAAATAGATCTGCTAACAGACTGCTGCAAATAAAACATAACAGTAAAGTTTGAGGACAAACTTTATGTTGGCTTGACAAAGCCCGGCCTGAAAAGTGTATAATGGTTTGAAATACTTTAGGTCTGACATTCTTTAACATGATGGTAACAAGTTTAACATGTTTTAGTACTGTATATTGTTAACGTTTTAGTCTATTGTTAACGTTTTAGTCTAGCATGTTTAAGCATGATACCAAAATATTTGTACATGAAGCCAACACATTTTAACATTAATTAACATGATACAAGGACATTTTAGCATGACACTAAAACCATTTAACATGATGCTACTACGTTTTAATATGATATTACCATATTTTAACACGAATCTAACATTAATTAACAAGATGCTAGCATGTTTCAATTAGCATGAGGTGGCTAGGGTGCTGTAAATGGTTGCTTGGGTATTGCCAGGAAGTTGATGGGGCAATACTTAAAGCCCACTGATAGCCCAGGTCAAATAAGCCCACCCACTGTCTGAACAATTTTTAATTCTCAGATATGTAGCTCTCAGATATGTAGCAATTTGTCATTGGTAGGTGTGGCAAGGTAATTCTGTGTTCTGTACACATACATACCGCTCTTTTGGCTTCACAGGAGCCAACACAGGCTTCAGTGATCTCTTTATAGTACAGCTGCTGCTCCACTGAGAGCTCATGTGTGCTGCGTGGCTTCATCCGGATCTTTTCCTTTCCTGAAACCCAATGGGAGAAACCTGATTTAAGTAACAGCAAAAAATAAATTGGAAAGCCTTTTTAGATAGTCTTACTGACCTTTGACTTCTGTTGAGGTTCCACCCTGACCCTTAGCCTGGATGGAGCCTTCCTCCTCCTGTTTGGGCTTGACAGCTTTAAGAGGTTCTGTGGACTCTGCCTTCTGCTGCTCTTTAGGAGCTGACAGAGGATAAGGACAGCAAAAAAACAAAGAAAGCAAAGTGTAAGCTACTGTGATTTGTTGCCTTTATGCATAGCGCACTTAATGGTTATTTTTCTTTTGAACAATCTATGTAAAATGACTAAAGCTTTACAAATTTGTTCAAGTAATGAAAGAATAAAAGTTCAGTGGTTGTATACTGCACATTTTGGCAAATGTAAGCAGGTCATCCACATATCAATGTTCATTCTGTGCACATTCTGTGCATGCACATACTACATAAATAGTAGCTTGGCAATATGTCATTCCTAACCCCAGTTTTTCTCAGATTTTGTAGGAAATTACAAAAAGACATCAAACAAACAAAATTATAACACAAATGTACCCGTGTAAATGTAACAGTGTAAATGGAATTTACACTGACAATAGAAAATTCAAAAGAAATTTTAGTTTAGCATCTTTAATGTACTCACTCTTTGTTTAGAATGGGCAAAAATGCTTTTTGGCATTTTATTAACTGGCTTCTTGGCGTACCACTTTGCTTTTGAAATAGTAGAAGGAGTTCAAATAAGATATTTTGGCATTTTTTTGGTCATTATTTGGTCCAAATCAAAAACATAAAGTTTACTTTTCCAATTACCTAAAATAAGTTGGCACAATTATGTTTTTGTCTACGAAAGAATTTAAAAAATATTTAAGCATACCCTTTAAATTAAAACATTTTTAAGGTCATGAGAAACATTTCAGCAAAGTGACTTAACTTTTCACAGGTAGTGTGACAGACAACAAAAGTTTTTTACCTGGTGGTGGGTTCTCTGGTATTGCTGGCTGGACACCATCAATACTTAACCAGTGAGCTGAAAGACAGAATTAATTGACTTTCCTTGTTTGATAATATGTGTGATCTTACCGAACAGCAGTATGCAATAAAGCAGAACATTCAGTGATAATCTTTGTAGCAAGAAACTAAGAAAAAAGAAAACTTAATCTAAACTAAAAGGCAAACTTTGGTTTCAGATTAAACTGATTAAGCACCTTTGAGAGACACATCAAGAGGGACTCGTGGGAGGGGCGTGTTGATGATGTCACTGAGATCCACTTCCTTTTCCTCATAGAAGTGTAATTCTCTGCCGCCTCCACTTGCAAAGCGAAAGGGGATAAACTCTTGAGACTGGAAGCCATACAGTGGCTATAAGACACACACAATTAAAAATTACTTTTTAAAGATTGCCATCTAAAAGTTTGATGAGGGGTGCTGATGTGTATAATCTAGACACCATTATAGGAAACAAACACTTGTCTCTTCTCCTTTTTTTCTTACCTCTACATTTTTTAGTTTAAGCGCATGGTCAATGTCACTAGTAGTAAGCTTGCGTCTTTTGCCATGATGCATAAACTTCAGCGCATCCTGTGGGAGATATTACAACAACACACAGCCCATTAGCTTTTGTGCACATCTTGAATGTAAAAAGACACATATCACAAAACGCAAATCTGAGATGTCTGATCATTCATCATGTTTTTACAGTTATTACAGTAGTTATTGACAAGATTATCTGATCTAATCACAACCAATGAACACATTTAATTCCAATTAGATATTCCCAATAAAGCTGTCTGAAGTTAATACAGAAATGTTATGATTTTAATATAATAAAAAAGTAATAATAAAAATAAATAATACTCTATATTATATTATATTGTAATGTATTGTACTATTGTATACTTATACAATATCACAACCAGTGATATAAAGGTCCAGACAGAGACATTAATTTTGCCAACTTTATTGCTAAGTAATGGCTTGTAATTAGGCTTAATACACTGTAACATAAGACATTTTATATGCAAATACAAATACCTGCATAATCTCTTTGATCCTGTAGCTGACTTCCTCACTGAGGGCCAGACAGCTGTCCTCCTGCAGTGAACTCACACCCACTGACTCTGCCATGGCCTTCATAGACTCAGTGGGCAAGATCACCGAACACAGTTTCTGCCTGCGCTCCTCAGCCATGTTTCACACTGCAGTAAATTTCACATAACTGTCATCAATTTATGAGTAATGTAAGATAACCACCTCCACAAGAAAACTCCCATTACAGTGTGAACTTGCATATTAATACGGACAGCTTAACTAAAGGACCGATATCTTTTGAAATATATTTTACTTTATTTGTAAATGTATACATGTAGATGCCTTGTACATATGTTCACAATGGTTACATTATGTTTGCAAAAAAACTGTAGTTAAACATGTTTTGTAATTAGATTTTTAATGGCCAATAGCAATACAGATATCTACAGGCTGGTGGTCAATTAAATGCCAATATATTACATATAATTTCAATGAACCATAATTGTCACATAAAAAAGAAACGTTTATAAACATACATTTGTATACAATTTTGTTAAAATCATTATTAAGATCATCTAAGATTTGTTTGGTTGCCAATTAATACACCAATATAAATCCAAAGCATATTCAATTAGGATAGTTTGAGTGCAGCTTTCCTTCGTACTGCATTAATCAGCATCGAGACTTTCTTCAGTGCCCTCTAAAGGTCTGTCCATTTGATTTTGCTCTAGAACACATTCTCACATGACTAAAAGTGTTAATTTATCTGAACTGAGTTAATAGGTTTCTAAGTACATATTTAAGCATAAATATACATGTATTGCCGCAATAAATACGCAATACTATAACATTACACCATTTAAAAGTTACAAAAACACATTTGCAAGTGTCCCAAAATGTATTTACCTGATTAGTAAACTACAATCTGACTATGTTGTTCTAAGTTAAAATACGAAAACGCATAGCTGTATGGCTCTTACCTTTAAAAAGAGAATCCCACGGTGGAAGAACGATTAAACAAATATAAATGAACAAATCCTTGCTTGTGTCTGCTCACTTTGTGTTTGCACTGCTAATTGTTTATTTGCCCACTGTATTTGGTATTTTATTTATACTTTATATGTGCTGCTCAGCTCCGAACCATTTTTCCGGAAGTCCGCCATTTTGAATTTACTGAAAGGCCCTGGGAGTATCAGTGAAACATAAGATGACTTACAGATTCTTGTTTTTTTACATAATGCACTTTAGTAACTTTAATCTAAAAATGATAAACATAACGTTAACTTAACATCGGATCAACCTTAACTTAACACCAAATCAATTCATATTTAGCCCTAAAGAACCACGTTTATACGATTAAATTTTTATGTGTCTATAAAGATGGGTCGATTGTTTCGGTTATCCATTAGTCAGTCTGCTAAAGATTCCCGCTATACGCAAACACGAGTTTTGCAACTACTCGTGCCTGCCAACAATAATCAACGGTAAACATTTTAACCCACATCTCCTGCACACGCCGAATGTATTTAAATTACCAATTAGTTTGTTCATATGCATTTGATAAATAACGTTTATTTCAATATATATTTTTATTTTTCAATATATTTTTATAACAGTTGTAATAACAAGGAAAGTAGCCCAATAAATAACGTAGCCTGTGCTACATTTAAGCATTTAGTGGTGCTTGCAAAGCAAAGTAACTATTATTATCCGACATACTATGGGTGCTTCTCATTTCTTATTTGTGCATCCTCGTTTCCTTTCCTCGCTTCCTTTCCTTGCGTCTTAGCTCCACCCCTCCAGGATGCGAGGGAAGGACGCAAGGAAAAGACACTAAGGCGTTTCTCAATACCAAGTTCGCAGAGTCTGTACTTGCGTTCTTGCAAGATCGAACTTGGCAAGTTCGACTCGCGAGTCTGAACTCCCGAGAACAGGAGGACACAAATCCGGTAATCCTGCAACTGGAACAGCAGCATACTTGACAGCGTCGCTCAACATGCCATGCTTACTTAAATT